>JACXGI010001552.1:39968-89977 GCA_016801175.1 Esox masquinongy
GTGGGCCAGGACCTCATGTCCTCCTAAGTTTAAAACGGCAGGAGACAGGAAAAATTTTGAAAATGCATTCCTTAGATCTACAAGGATTTATAGTGGAGAAGGAGAACTGACCCTACTCCCCAGCACAATAATATAGCAGCGTAAGACCTTGGGGCTGAGACAGGGGGGTCCGGTGACACTGTGGCCCTATCCGGGGGAGACCCCGGACAGGGCCCAACAGCAGGAAAGCAATCCACCCACATTGCCAAGCATCAACCAAAGTGACACCCGCCAACCCCAACCACCCTGAATGAGGACCGAGTATAGCCAGCAGAGTACAGGCCAATTGCACAAGTGCGCAACGGAGAGACAACAACAAGCCAGTGACTCCGCCCCCGAATGGCGTTGGAGGGAGGGCATCCCAGTGGCGATGAGAGCCCACCTGGCAAGACAGCAAGGGAGGACAGTATCAAGCCATTCTGGTCACCTTCATGCCCCTGGGTCAGACTACACTTAATCACAGACCATGCTGTAGAGATGAGTCTTTAGAAGACACTTGAAAGTTTGCACTGAGTTTGCATTTCTAACCTTAATTGGCAAATCATTCCACAGCAGTGGAGCTCTATGAGATGGAGTGGAGCTCTATCAGTGGAGCTCAAATACAAATGTTAATAGGCTGCTGTGATGGATTATGGTATCACATTTAATGCACTGTGAATTTTCAGCATCACAGACCAAGATTTTCATGTTGTATTGTTCTTATCACAAAATGGAAACAATGCCATCACTGTCACCCGGCATGCAAATAAGTTTAGCAA
Source organism: Esox masquinongy (assembly GCA_016801175.1). Classification (NCBI taxonomy): domain Eukaryota; kingdom Metazoa; phylum Chordata; class Actinopteri; order Esociformes; family Esocidae; genus Esox; species Esox masquinongy. The sequence goes on from JACXGI010001552.1 coordinate 40,766, forward strand.
TATTTTGTTGTTTTGCTAGAGTAAGCTTCAAGAGCAACATTCGAATGATTTCTAATCTCACAATGATTCAATGCAAATGGACCTAGCCGTCGCTGGCTGACAGAGAATACAGTATAGTCTCTATTATGTTGGAGCAGAGAATATCACCGGCTTTATATTTATAAACCTTCCCTCCTACATGAACCATCTATCTTTTTCACAGGTGAGAAAGTCCTTTTTAAGTGTATCAATGAGACTTTCTTCATGCAACTTCTGTTAGGTAAAAGATCAAATTGGCACCGCCATGGCTCTGTGGCTGAGTATCCGAAGGGCACCAACAGTTCATACTGCTGAACAATGGAGGGGGAGACATTTGCAGCAGAGGTGATAAGGAAGCCCATTATTAAGGGATGTGGTCATAAGCTAAGGCCTGGATCAAAGAGGATTTTTGAATACAATAACTTAAGACTTGGGAATACGGAGCAGAATAAGTACGGTACGTCTCCTGTCATTATTAGTTTAATTGTCTAGAACTCATTACCAATTTCACTGTAAGATTAGGTATTATTTCATGGATGACAGTAAAAACAAAGCAACCCAATTTTCACAAATTCCTATGCCTACTTGTCAGTTTTCAAGAATACCCTCAATGTTGAGTGTCAAGCACAACTCGTGTCACTCCTTCTCTCGTCGCATAATCTCATTGAAGCTTTTGGGCAGCATTAACCTCCCTCTGCCTTTTCGAGGCCCTCTCGCTTCGACATGGAGAATGAACATGACATCAAGCTTATGTAATACACTGCATAATTCGCCCGTCTCTCTGGAGCTGCAGCAGACTACAACATGGCTCTGACTTTGGGCTGCAGTCTGCCGGGGCAGCTCGGACACCCTCCGTCCTGGTGCAGTCATATCAATTCAACTGACACAACTTGACAATATATATTATTATATGTATATTATATGCATATATGTTATCTTTTAATGGGGCCCATGTCTAATTTTTTGCTATTACTACTACAACATTGTCTGGCTGACAGTGGACATTGATGTCATATCCCATCTTTCCTTGTGCTAGAAAAATAAAATTGAGTTCACACAGAGGATGGCTTTCCTTTCCATTTAGCATTGAATAGTTTAATATGGGTGACAGTATAAAGTGCAGTATTTGGACAGTGACCCAAGCTTTGTCTTTTCGGCCTAGTATTCCTACACTTTGGATTTTTACTGATACAGTGTCAATGGGGTGAAAAGCCAGACTGTCAGATATAATTTAACAGCATATTCTGTATCTATATCAGATTAACCTTTTTGAAATAAAAGCACGTTTTGTACACAATAGTATTATGACCATTGGCTTCACATCTGTGTCCTGTAAGTCTGGTGTGATTGTTTGCATGATTAGTCTGTGCACAAGGGAGCTGTCATTGTGTAGTCTTGATTCAAGTCTTTGCATTTGGAGTCAGTTGCTGGTGTCTGACAACAGGATGATCCAAGAAGTGTCAATGCAAGTCAAGCTGGCCATCATGATGTACAACCCCATTTCCAAAAAAGTTGGGATGTTGCGTAAAATGCAAATAAAAACAGAATGCAATGATTTGCAAATCGTTTAATCCCTATATTTAATTGACAATAGTACAAAGACAACATTTCAAATGTTGAAACTGAGAAATGTTATTGTTTCAAATACTTGGACAGCATTGCATATTAGTTCATGTATGTACAGTACAAAGCAGGAATATTACATTATTCTGGTGAAAAAATGTATAGTGTCTGAACACCCCTAAAGTAATACTTGGTTCAACTTGAGCATTGTTTTTCTAAACAACAGAATTGATGGAGCAAGATGAGAAAAGGAAATCCCTCCTGGTGATTCCTCCCTACAGTATGCTTGCCAATTGCCCATGGGGCTTCCATTAAGCCATTAAGTGCATAAACAAGGTTCAAAGCTTGTTTTTCTACATTTGTGTACTCTCTCACTGTAGCTAAATGGTATATATCAGAGGGTTGGGTGAATTTTATTCAACTGAGTTGTTGAATAAACTGTCTCTAGCAGTCTGTCAATGAGGGATTACTGTGCATTTATGCAGCTTTCTGAAACATTTTGTTGGCTTGTGGAACAAAGGGTTCAATACTCTGATCGCAGTGCCATAACCTGAAACCATCACTCATCTATGATTTTCCATTTGCCACACCACACTTGAAATTGTTAGCCCTGTTTCCATATTAAACCTATAGTGCATCTGGGTAAAAACATGCAAGTGGTGTTGGAGGGCCAGTATAGACCACTCTCCCATCTGGTCTTAATACCAAATCTCAATGGCATTGGAGGGGACATTGCCCTAAAAATTCAAATGGGTTCAACAGGTGTCCTGACTCTCTATGGTCACCAAAGAGCGCATGGCACTTATGAGAGAAGGGTTGTTAAATCTGGTGACTTTTCCAACTTGGCCCTCATATCATCATGGCATACCTATGTAAGACAATCTAAATAGGCTAAATGTAAATAAAAACAAAAAAAAACTATATACTGTCCACACCGATCAGCCATAACATTATGACCACTGTCCGGTGAAGTGAATAACACTGATACACGGATCTGCCATAACATTATGACCACTGACAGGTGAAGTGAATAACATGGATAATCTTGTTATCATGGCACTTGTCAGTGGGTGGGATATATTGGGCAGCAAGTGAACATTCTGTCCTCAAAGTTGATATGTTAGAAGCAGGGAAAAATCTGATCTGAGCGACTTTGACAAGGGCCAAATTGTGATGGCTAGACGACTGGGTCAGAGCATCTCCAAAACTGCAGCCCTTGTGGGGTGTTCCTGGTCTGCAGTGGTCAGTACCTATCAAAAGTGGTCCAAAGAAGGAAAAGCAGTGAACCGGCGACATAGTCAGGGGCGGCCAAGGCTCATTGATGCACGTGGGGAGTGAAGGCTGGCCCATGTGGTCCAGTCCAACCGACGAGCTACTGTAGCTCAACTTGCTGAAAAAGTTCATGCTGGTACTGATAGAAAGGTGTCAGAACACACAGTGCATCGCAGTTTGTTGCGTATGGGGCTGCGTAGCCGCAGACCAGTCAGGGTGCCCATGCTGACCCCTGTTCACTGCCAAAAGCACCTACAATGGGCACGTGAGCATCAGAACTGGACCACGGAGCAATGGAAGAAGGTGGCCTGGTCTGATGAATCACCTTTTACATCACATGGATGGCCGGGTGCATGTGCGTCGTTTACCTGGAGAACACTTGGCACCAGGATGAACTATGGGAAGGAGGCAAGCCGACGGAGGCAGTGTGATGCTTTGGGCAATGCTCTGCTGGGAAACCTTGGGTCCTGCCATTCATGTTGATGTTATTTTGACACGTACCACCTACCTAAGCATTGTCACAGATCATGTGCACCCTTTCATGGCAACGGTATTCCCTGATGGCATTGGCCTCTTTCAGCAGGATAATGCACACTGCCACAAAGCAAAAATGGTTCAGGAATGGTTTGAGGAACACAACAACATGTTCAAGGTGTTGACTTGGCCTCCAAATTCCCCAGATCTCAATCCAATCGAGCATCTGTGGGATGTGCTGGACAAACAAGTCCGATACATGGAGGCCCCACCTCGCAACTTACAGGACTTAAAGGATCTGCTGCTAATGTCTTGGTGCCAGATACCATAGCACACCTTCGGAGGTCTAGTGGAGTCCATGCCTCGACGGGTCAGGGCTGTTTTGGTGGCAAAAGGGGGACCTACACAATATTAGGCAGGTGGTCATAATGTTATGGCTGATCGGTGTTTGTTTTCCATAGTCCTCACATAAAACACTTGGTGGTGACAATAGTCCCTTTTGTGAAATGGCTAAAGGAAATGTCAGATCATTTTGAAGAAATGGGGCAAGGTCAAGACAGAAACGTGAGTGTAAGACACAAAAAACTGTCTACATTTGATGAATAGTACTTAAAGGTCACTTCCTCAAGTGGCAGAAGGAAATCCAGTGAAGTGTTTAGAATTATTCAGTGTCATCTGGCATCAAAATAAATGTTTTGACTGTGATAAGAAGTCTAACTATTAACACCCACAATGTCTGGCAAAAACGTTATCCTTCAACACGGAATCCTAAACCCCCTGCAAATACGATTAAGACCTAGTGGGAGTGGAAGTCTGCAGGTGGAACACTCACAGTATTACCTTTACCACTTGAGAGCCCCAACCTCAACCAAATTTAACCTGTCTGGGATCCAGAGCTGGGCACCAAACTGTTAATCCATTAATTGTTAATTAACTAAGTTAGCATTTTCATTAATGATTAACGATCATTTAAGTTAACTGTGAAAATCATTAAAAATGTCATAAATAAACTTTTAAAGTCCAAGCCAATTTTTTGCTTCAGTCCTGAGTGGGGAATGAGAGCAAATCCAATGCTTGCTGTGCTGAATATCTAGATGCTATTTTCTAAGTCAAAAATTTATTTCTCTGCGCGCTAGTCTCAAGGCTTTAGTATGAAGGTCAAGAGTGAAAAAAACACTTGGGAACCCTCATATTTCATGTGAGCAGCTATTCTTGTGTTGTAAACATCATCAGTGATTGGCCAACAAAGAATGGCTCTCTAGTATCTGTGAAATGGATTGGCTATTCAATGTTGCTGGAGAGAGACCTTCCAAAAATGGAGTAACATCAACGTCACTTTACGTTGCCTTGCCTTGATGGAAAAGGACGAATGTAATGTCATTTGACTTTGTCAGGAAGTCAGGAATCCAATGGAAATGTGAGCTTCTAGCACGTACAGTTAAAAAAAAAACTAATAATATAATAACTAATAATAACTAAGCCCTTAAAAATACTCAAAAAAGCTTATTTTTTATTTTTCGCAGTAAGATGTTTTTAGGTGTTTTTAGGGCAAAAAACGTTTTTGGTATAAAAATTAACGTTAATGTTTATTGCTAACTTCCATTATATTTTTAACAATTTAACAAAGTTAACTTTTCGATTAATTCTGCCCAGCTATGGTGGGATAATTTGGACAGGGGAAAAATGAGCTAAAGTCTCAAGAAGAGTTATGGCAAATTGTGCAAGAACTTTGTAAGAATTTTTTTTCTAAAAAGACTAACAAGGGAGAGAAATAGAATAAAGACATCAAAATACAAAGTTACACACCACAATAACAAAAGAACCCCACTCCTGCTTAAAAAAATGCTTGTTGAGACACAATTATGTTGGGGGAACCTCAGTCTTTTACCTAAACATATTAAATTGCTGTTGTGGTCTAAAATAGTGCTTTGCTGTAGATACACTTTTTAGACCTGTCAGGGAGACTGGTTAGCCAAAGTCCAAGGCACCTCTATGCATCCATGGATTTTTCTTTGTGATGACCACAAACTTTATTACCATTCAATCTTACTATTTTCCCTGAGCTAAATTCTAACCTTAACCGTAAATCCTATACACCTTAACCAAAATGGCCTTTTTCCTCATAGTGACCAGAAAATTCCCTCAGGCTTTTACTATACATGTGGGGATTGTTGGTTCTAAAGCAGGATAGTACAGCCTGTATACACACATGCACGAGAGACAGATAAACAGTCAGTCAGAGACAAACAGTCAGAGACAGACAGTCAGAGACAAACAGACAGAAAGGCAAAGACAGAAAGGACTCCCTCTGCTGGAAATGTTTTACTCTACATCTATATCTCAAAACTTTATGTGGATTCTAACACAAAACTACAAATGCTTACATTATAAAACAAACATGTTTCATGATCATTCTTGTTTTTACTTTTTACTGAATATTCTATCTATCCAGAAATCTAGTTTTGAATCTCTCCCAAATTTCAAACTTGGTGGACACTGTATGAACTTAGAATAAACTGAATAATACTATATGTCCTGAGCTTTCACTGTCAGCTAAAAACATCTGACCACTGCTGTGTCTGCTGAGAAAGAGCTTTGAACAGGCTATAGAACTTGAACAGTCAACTTAAAAACAGAGATAAAAAATTCAATACAGTACATTACCTAACATTAATTGACTTCAAGTTTGAATAACATTGCAATCCTCAAAACAACATGTTGGTTTCCATTAAAAACATAACTCTGTCATGATTAAAGAGTTCTTTTATTATGTAATATATTCAGATATTTTTACATTTACAAATATATACAGTAAATACATGGATATTTTAAATTGCTCATGTTTTACTAGTTGACTACTGACAACACATCTTGTCAGAAATAATGTGATCTGTGTCTTAGATGAGTGGGTGGAATGTTAGTTGCTGGAGTGTGTAGATTCCATTGATTATACACTGACTCATCGAGGTCACTGGCTGGACATTGGACTGATTGACCTAGCAAAAAAACATGGTTCAACACAAATTAAAAATATTGTTTTTAAACAGCCAGTCCTCTGGTTTGTAGATGTGAACAGATTTTGGGGAAATTGAATTTGCAAACCTCAAGCTTCCTATGACCTCAGCCTGTAGATGTGTGATTGAGGAGAGTTCTTCTGATCCACTCATAAGACAGGAATAGAGCTCCGTTGGAGGGGAAGGCACGAAGAACAGTAGGGATAAGACCACCGTACAGAGCAGGAACACCTGAAACAATCAGAAATTGCACCATGTGTGCTGACATTAAGGGCTCATTTGTGAAATATGAGAACATCAAACTGCAAAGATGTGACACTAATAGTTCTATGACTACAACAACACACACAGTACATACTGCTCAAGCGTATCACATTAAAATGTAGGGACATGGAAACCTTATCTTCTGTAGCTAGTGAGTTAATTAATTTGTTATCTGGAATAGAAAGCTGCTGAAAGCTCATCTGCATAAGCAAATGGTGGGCACTGGTAACTCAATCATAATTGACTGACATGTTTAAGCATTTAAATGATGTGCTAAACAAAGTACATGTAGGGTCAAGTTTCTCTTAAAGAATGTGGTAGTGTACACTCAGTAGCCAATTTATTAGGTACACCAATCTAGTGTCAGGCGGCACCCCATTTTGCCTCCAGAACAGCCTGAATTATTTGCCGCATGGAATCAGCAAAGTGTTGACAATATTCCTTAGGGATTTTGGTCCATGCTGACTCATGCCATCCCTGGAGATTGTCGGTCTGTAGATTTTTTTGCTATGCACCTCCCATTTCATCTTATCCCAAAGGTTTTCTATAGTACGCCGATCTGGGGACTGTGCAGGTCATTGGAGTAGACAAGTCACTGTTATGTGCATGGAACCAGCTTCAGATGTGTGCTCTGTGACATGAAGCATTATCCTGCTGAAAGGAGCCATTTAAAAACAGGTAAACTGTGGCCTTAAAAGGATTCAAATGGTCAGAAACAATGCCCAGCTACGCTGTGGCATTCAAATGATGCTCAATTGGTATTAAGAGCCCCAATGTGTGTCAAGAAAATATTCACCACCACTATTATTTTGTACCGTTAACACAAGGCAGGATGGATCCATGAATTTATGCAGTTTGTGCCAAATTCTGACTGTACCATCTGCATGTCGCAGCAAATATTTAGATTTGTCAGACCTGGCAATGTTTTTCCAATGTCTAGTTCATCCATTTTCAGTGATCACGTACACACTATACTGTAGCCTCCTGCTCTCAGCTGACAGGAGTGGAACCTGGCATTGTCTTCTGCTGCTGTAGCATGTCCACTTCAAGGTTTGATGCACTATGCGTTCAGAGATTTCTTTCTACACACCTCTGTTGCAAATAGTGGTCAGTTGCCTTTGTCAGCTTGAGCAAGTCTGGCCATGCTCCTTTAACCTCTCTCATTAACAAGGTGTTTTCACTCACGTGACTGCCATTCACTAGATGTTGTTTTTCACACCTTTCTCTGTAAACTCTATAGACTCTAGTGTGTGAAAGTCCCAGGTGGTCAGCTTTTTTTGAGACACTGGAACCACCATGTTGGGCACCAACAATCAACCATCTTTTTTCTAACAGAGATCGGCAAAGCATGGCCTTATTCCTCTGGGGAACACTTGTGTAAGAAAATGATTTGCCATCGCATTTTATTTTTACAAATTTCTATATGATATCTAACATAGTGAATACATTTAACATAGTCATAACATGACCACCAAGCAATGTTTTTACTATTTTATGATACATTATAGCTATTGGAAACAATTACACGATTAAATGAAAATATATTGTATTTGGCCTACATTTTGAAATAAAAAACAGCCTATTATAAAATAAACCATTTAGGTTGGAGGGTCCTTACTCAAACAGGCATGACCAGGAGGTGACCTTTTGATTATACTTATAAAAGTATATTATTTTTTTCATAATATTGAACTTTTTAGACCCTCACACATTAGCACCTATTTTTTTGTGACATGTTTTACATGGAAATAAAAAGAAATCGAATGCTTTGTTTAAAAATTACCTTTCATGTAACACCAAAGGACACTGCTGTCAAACCACTGGAAAAAGTTTACTTTTCTGACATGTCCATTCCCTAAATATTAATAATGGCTTTGAGAATTTACATTTTATATTTTAATTATTTTTTAATGGAAAAAAAGCAGGCACACGTACACAAAAATTTCGGTCTCGGGTATCGAATCAGATAGATGTTTACTTTTTGTCCATTGGAGACAGAAGATATGTCAAGTGCAGACAGAACACAGAGATACATGGAAAGACTAAAAGCTGATCCTAAGAAGAGAGGTGCTGAGTGTAATATACTGTAATACATAGCAAACACAAAATATAGTAAAGAGAGTAAATGAAAAACAGAAGCTTGATTGTATAGCATACTTTAAAGTTGTTATTCGTTGTGAATCTACATTATTTTCCTAATTGAATTAGTCCTACTTCTTAGCTTGTTTATTTTTCTCCATTCCCCTCCTCACAGATACACTACATGGCCAAAAGTAGGTGGACACCACTACAACAGGTGAATAAAATCAAGCACACAACCATGCAATCTCCATAGACAAACATTGCCAGTAGAATGGCCTATACTGAAGAGCTCAGTGACATTCAAAGTGCCACCGTAAAAGGTGTTGCCTTTCCAACAAATCGGTTTCTCAATTTTCAGATCTGCTAAGAGCTGTCCCGGTCAACTGTAAGTGCTGTTATTGTGAAGTAGAAACGTCTAGCAGCAGCAACAGCATAGCCATGAACTGGCAGGCCAGACCTGCTCACAGAATGGGACCATCGAGTGCTGAAGCGTGTAAAACCTGTCTGTCCTTGTTGCAAAGTTCTAAACTGCCTCTGAAAGCAGCATCAGCACAAAAACTGTTTGTTGCGAGCTTCATGGAATGGGTTTCCATGGCCGAGCCCACAAAACTAAGATCATCATGCGCAATGGCAAGAGTGAGGTAGAGTGGTGTAAAGCTTGTCACCATTGGATTCTGGAGCAGGGGAAACGTTCTCTGGAGTGATAAATCAAGCTTCACAACTGTATATGGCAATCTGACTGACAAATTTGGGTTTGGAGGATGGCATGAAAGTGGTAACTGCCCAAACGCATAGTGCTAACGGTAAAGATTTGTTGAGGAGGAATAATGGTCTGGGGCTGTTTTGCATGGTTTAACCTAAGCTCCGTAGTTCCACTGAAGGGAACTCTTAGCATATAATGACATTCTAGATGATTCTGTGTTTTCAAAAATTGAGGCAACAATTTGAGGAAAGCCATTTCCTTTTTCGGCAAGGCAATGCCCCGGTATACAAAACAAGGTTGAGTTAGAAATGGTTTGGAGATGTTTGACGAGTAGATATCCACATACTTTTGGCTATTATATCAACAAAAGAAATCCAGGGTTGAAATTTTAATAAAGTATTTGCAACCATCACACAGAAAAGCTTAGGGAGAAATAGAGAAACTCAAAGAAGAGCTGTAGAAAATGCACTATTTTTTTAGATTTGATGATTTGCACGTTTTTAAGATTATTCAGTTTATTTTAACTGGTGATTTTACACTGCTCAAAAAAAGTAAGGGAACACTTTAATCACACATTGGGTCTCGATGAAGGAAATACACTGCTCAAAAAAATTAAAGGAACACTTAAATCACACATCGGGTCTCAATGAATGAAATATATTAAAGATCAAAATCTTTACTGTACATGGTGTAATTCATTGAGAACTAAATTACGTAACAACGGTCAATGGAAACCAAAATCACCAACAGATTGAGGGCTGGATTCAAATTCACACTGAAATTCTAAGTAAACAATTGAAATCACAGGCTCTTTCATCACTGCAACTCATATTGTAACTCAGTAGTGTTTATGGCCCCATGTGCCTTTATGCCCTCCCAACAACGTCTGGGCATGCTCCTGAAGAGATGGCAGATGGTGTTCTGGGTGATCTCCTCCCAGACCTGGATGAGTGCATCAGTGAGCTCCTGGACAGTCTGTAGTGCTACTTGGCAGCGTTGGATGCACCGGTACATAACATCCCAGAGGTTCTCAATTGGATTCAGTTCTGGGGAACGTGAGGGCCAGTCAATGGAATCAATGCCTTCATCATCCAGGAACTGCCTACACACTCTGGCCACATGAGGCTGGGCATTGTCCTGCACCAAGAGGAACCCAGGGCCCATGCACCAGCGTGAGGTTTGACGATGGGTCTAAGAATTTCATCCCGGCACCTAACAGCAGTCATGGTACCGTCGGCTAGCACGTGGACGTCTGTGCGACCCTCCAAGGACATACCTCCCCAGACCATCACTGACCCACCGCCAAACTGGTCATGCTGGATGATGTTGCAGGCAGCATAACGTTCACCACTCCAGACTCTTTCACGTGCTCAGTGTGAATCTGCTCTCATCTGTGAAGAGAACGGGGTACCAATGGCGGACCTGCCAATTCTGGTGTTCTCTGGCGAATGCCGGGCATGCACACCAATAGCCCGCAGGAGGTCATTTTGTAGGGCTTTGGCAGTGCTCCTCCTGTTCCTCCTCACACAAAGGAGCAGATACCTGTCCTGCTGCTGGGATGATGCCCTTCTACGGCCCTGTCCAGCCCTCCTCGTGTAACAGCCCATCTCCTGGTATCTCCTCCATGCTGTTGAGACTGTACTGGGAGACACAGCAAACCTTTTTGCGACGGCACGTATGGATGTGGCATCCTGGAGGAGCTGGACTACTTGTGCAAACTGAATGGGCTGCACGTATCTCCTCATGCTACCTGTAATGACACTAGCAAAACGCAAAACTAGAGAAGAAACAGTCAGGCAGGATAAGGAGAGAGCATTTGTCTGTGGCCACCACCTGCAAAACCATTCCCTTTTTGGTGGTTGTCTTGCTGTTACCTCTCCAGTGCACCTGTTGTCACTTTCATTTTCACCAAAACAGGTGACATTGATTCACAATCGCTTATTCTTCCTAATTGGACAGATTGATATTCCTGAAGGTTAATTGACTTGGTGTTATACTGCGATGATTGCATGTTCCCTTAATTTTTTTGTATTAACACCAGAATGTTCTTCACTAGTGCTGTCTCCTTAATAACTATGATCATTAACATTGTAGAGAACAATATGGCTTAATGTTCTTATTTTTAAGTCTTATATTTTAAGCACTTTATTTTATTCAATCGCATTTCTTGGAAATTGTACATAATATACTTTATGTACAATTTTATACTTCATGTACAAGTTTAATAGTCAGACTGCTTGTTTTCCTTTGTCCTATTTTACAATATAAATGAGAGAATTAAGGGTTTTTCTCCTTGGGAAAACTGAGAAATTCCCCATTCTAATATTTGGCCAGATATTTGAAAAATTAAATCTCCAGACAATGTCTGCATGCTTTATATATTGACTTGCAGCCACATTATTCTGTGTTTGGCTTTTAACAAGCAGGTGCACTAAATATGGTTGTTCTCACCTTCTGTCCTGATGATACAGAGCATCGTTCTGAGGAATCCAGACTGCTTGCCTGTGATGGATAGAACCTGGATTCTGGATTTGACTGAATCAATGGGGTACACTGCCAACCAGAAGGCAGACCCCCCAAGCCCCCCACTAATTAACAGTGGGATAGCATCTATCAAAGACAGAAACAGATAACACTTGCTGCATAAGATTATTTCTGTTAAGGTGTACCACACTCATCTTCTCTAAACCTCAGCTAGCTGAATAGCTTGATGAGAGATTGAATCCCTTTGGTGGACCAACACAGGCTAGACTTACCCAACTCATCCTTGGACTGTCCTGGCTTTGTAAAGAGAGTTCTGGAGATCTCATAACCCCCAAAAAAGAAGAAGTATCCAGGCACCTCTCTGAGCCAGGTGCTAGTCATGCCTTGGAAGAGGCCTTGAAGACCATCTGTCTTTAGTATGTTCCTCACCACTGACCAGGTTGAACTGAGGAGACACACACACACACACAATATTTTAATATTACTCATTTTACTTGTGCATTAAACCGTTTATAATACGCTGTCAAGAATAAACCAAAGTAATATGGTTGAATTGCATTCATAAATTAAATAGTTTTTAACTGGGTTTGAGCATGAAGCTGCAGGAGAATAGTTTCAATGATTACCTGTGTGACGACAGACCAACTTTCCCCACCGTCCTCATCTCACTAACGGCCTGCATTCGACACTTCACCAGCTCTGTAGGACACAATACCAGCGAGGAGAAGACAGATGCCAGGGTTCCAGCCAAGGCATTCTGCAGGTCACTGTGACAGGCATAAAGTTACAAACAAGGAGAGGGGTTACAGGAGAAAGACGCTAAGAAATTAACAGAAGGAAAGCCAAAGGATCCCCTACTGCTAACCTGAGGTCAGACACGTTCCCCAGCCCAAAAACTCTACTGGTGACTTGTTGGCAGGTTCCATAGCAGGCGAAGAGCACAGCGTTCTCAGCTGCATTGGCCAGAAGAGCAGGCACTGTGCCGTGGTAGAACCCTCGTAGTCCGTCATGACGGTACGTCTTCAGGGAACAGTCCAGGAAGCCACGATATAAGCTGGGGAACGTCTGCATCTTTACCTTGACCGTGTCGAAGGGCTGACCGCTGAGCACGCATGCAACACCCCCTGTGTTAGGGGATATATTCCCTGGGTCATCTTCCAGAAACCTGTATCTTTTTATCCACTCTTCATTTTAATGTTTAAAATGTTCTGAAAAACCATCCTGTCTAGCTGAATCATTCACAAGATTGGGGGTCCAAATTTGTCACATAGTCTAAGTGGTGAATAAAATAATGTATAAATATTTTATATACAACCCCATTTCCCATAAAGTTGGGATGCTGCGTAAAATGTAAATAAAAACATAATGCAATGATGTGCAAATCATTTATTCCTATATATAATTGAAAATATTACAAAGACAACATATCAAATGTTGAAACTGAGAAATTGTATTGTTTTTGGAAAAATACATGCCCATTATGATTTTGATGCCAGCAACACGTTTCAAAAGAGTTGGGACAGGGGCATGTTTACCACTGTGTTGCATCACCTCTTTTTTTAACAACACTCTGTAAGCGTTTGAGAACTGAGGAGACCAATTGCTGTAGTGTTGAAAGTGAAATGTTTTCCCGTTTTTTCTTGATATAGAATTTCATCTGCTCAACAGTTCGGGGTCTCCTTTGTCATATCTTTCGTTTCATAATGCGCCAGATTTTCTCAGTGGGTGACAGGTCTGGACTGCAGGCAGGCCAGTTTAGCATGAACTCTTTTACTACAGAGCCATGCTGTTATGTAATGTGGTTTGGGATTGTCTTGCTGAAATAAGCAAGACCTTCCCTGAAAAAGACGTCTGGGTGGCAGCATATATTGCTCCGAAACCTGTATATATTGTTCAGCATTAATGGTGCCTTCAGAGATGTGCAAGTCACGCATGCCATGTGCACTAACGCGCCCCCATACCATCACTGATCCTGGCTTTTGAATTATGCGCCAATAACAATCTGGATGGTCCCTCAGCTCTTTAGCCCAGAGGACGCGGCCTCCATGACTCCCAAAAATTATTTCACATTTTGATTCATCAGACCACACCGCAGTTTTCCACTTTGCCTCAGTCCATCTTAAATGTGCTTGGGCCCTGAGAAGGCAGCGGTGTTTCTGGATCTTGTTTATATATGGTTTCTGTGAGTTTTAACTTGCATTTGTGGATACAGCGACGTACTGTGTTCACAGACAATGGTTTTCAGAAGTGTTCCTGAGCCCATGCAGTAAATTCCACTACAGAATCGTGTCTGTTTTTAATGCAGTGCTGCCTGATGGCCCGAAGATCACGGCCATCCAATATTGGTTTTCAGCCTTGTCCCTTGCGTACAGAGATTTCTCCATATTCTCTAAATCTTTTAATGATATGATGTACCAAAGATGATGAGATCCCCAATCTCTTTGCAATTTTACACTGAGAAACATTATTCTTAAATTGTTGCACTATTTGCCCACGCAATCTTTTAGTGGTGAACCCCTCACCATCTTTTCTTCTGACATCCTCTCTGGGATGTTCTTTTCATACCCAATCATGTTACTGACCTGTTGCCAATTTACCTAATTAGTTGTGAGATGTTCCACCAGAATGTTTTTAAGCATTAGACAATGTTTCCATTCTTTTGTTGCACCTGTCCCAGCTTTTTAAAAAAAAATGTTTTAAATGTGTTGCTCGCCTCAAAATGGGTATATATTTTTCAAAAAACGTTTCTGTTTCAACATTTGATATGTTGTCTTTGTAATATTCTCTACTGAATATAGGGTTTAAATGATTTGCACATCATTGCATTCTGTTTTTTACATTTTACACAGCGTCCCACTTTTTTGGAAACAGGATTGTACTTTAAATGATTAATGAAATCAAAACTTTGTAGAAATTATAACGGACTGTTAGTTTCTAAACTGTTTCCAGCTGGATTATAATAACCAAAATGAAAGCAATCAGGTAAGATAGAAAATTCATTTTTGTAAAAAAATAATGTACAATGGTATAGTCCTTCCGACCTCATTGAAAATTGAATGCAGCCCCTGGGGCAAAATGTTTGACACTTCTGCAATAGCAGTTTACCCATTACAAAAAAAGTTAACAGGTTCAGTCTTTACACTAGGTACTTTAATGACAGGAATTAAATGTACTTGCCTGCTGCCCCAGCAATGAGGTTGATGACAGTCTCAGTCATAGGGTGTAATGTATATTCTTCACCCATAGACAGTGGGTCAGAGAGTCAGAAATGCTCGTTTACCGTCGTTGAAGAATATGATAGTCTTAAACGTTTCAAGCACACTTTTTGGGGATTATAAAATAACCTACAAGAGGAACATTTTGGTAGAACTACTGATGTATTTGATCAACTGCTTTTGGGTGAAAGGTGGCTTGACAATTATAGTGTCAAGACTCAAGGGGTGGAGCATTTTACAGTTGTGTAACAAAGAAGATTGATCTTGAAGACTAAGGCCAGGTTTCAATCAATTTAAGTTAGTTGCTAACCAGATAACACTTGGGTCCCATATGCATGCCCTTTATGGATGAAAACATTCTTCAAATTCTGATTGGTGACATTTTCCTGCTATTGTGTGAGAATGTCTAAAAGTAACTAGATCCACATCTGTATGGTGAAATGAAAACAAGACTGCAAGTATAGTACACTTTACCTATACAGAAAGACCTTAATAAATACAGTCACAGATGTGGTCATTTAAATCAGAGAGGAAGTCAATGTGTATCCACACAAAACATAAAAATCTAATTTTTATTTTAAATGACAAGCATCCTAAACATACAAAACAAGTTGCAGGTGCAAAGGAAAACTCTCAGCTTGTCCAGATGTAGTATTGCCACAGTTCAAGCAGGAGAGAAATCACCACATTTAAAATGTGATTCCACTTATCCAAACAAACAAAAGAAAACAAAACCCATTTCACAATCATTCCTTTCAGCCATAAAATTGAGATGTACCCATCCTGATTCAAACACATGACATAATGGACCAGGCCAAGATAGACATCAATACCTGGTTGCCAAATTGGACATTAGCCTCATATCTATGGCTTGTATGTCTAGAAAGATGACAAATCCAGTTCAATTCCCTCAAAAGCAAAATTGCAATTCCATGAAATGTCTGGGTCAGAGTAAAATAGAAAAATAAAATCTAAAATAAATCTATTTCAATAGCCATATAGTAGAACATACATATCACCGTACACATCTTAAGGGTTAAAGGGAATGAACCCTATGCTATCACTTTAAATTGGTTTGTTCAACTTGAGAAAACAGTGAAAGGATCAGGTCAACACCAGACAGCAAGGTGTCAAAGTACCAGATGAAAACCAGAAAAGGTTTCAGGACCGTTGGACTAGATGAAACCTGCCGATCCAATTGGTACTGGAGGTGTGGTCACAAATACCTGCCAGTGTCTTAACCAATCACAACATAATTTGATAGATCATAGAGGATTAGTCATCATCCTCATCGTCGTCGTCATCATCATTTTCATCATCTTCCTCATCTTCCTCATCCTCATCCTCATCATCTTCAGCCTTTTTTGGTTTAGAGGCTCCTGCCCCACCCTGTTTTCCTGTTCCTCTTTTGTAATCTGCCACATCCTAAACAGTAAGCAAAGGCAAATTTACTTAAACATCTCAGAGGCAGATCTGCCCTGAAGCCCTGAAGAAAATGTATGTAATTGGTTGCTTTGATGGTGGGTAGAGCTTGCATTTCAAAACTGAACAAGGACATTAAATTTTGCCTTCAGGGCAGACCGGATGTTTGAGTGAGTAAAACTCCCAACTCTGAGAAATCAACAATGAAATATAACAGCCAATCACACTGAAATATCATTTTACTATACCTTGATTTCATAAGTCCCATTGTAAATCAATTACTTTTGCAATATTTAGCACATTTTAAGGCCGGTCATCCTAGCATTGTGGATATAATTATTACTTTTTTTTTTTTAAATCAGATTGAAGATAAAAGGAAAAATTGGTAAGTTCATCACCTACAAGGGGAATAGCCAAAACTTTGTTCATGACTAGACAGCCTTAGCAACTAAATGGGTAACTACTGTAGCTAGCATTATACAATGTGTGGTTCAGAATTCCCATTTCTATATCCATCTTGTCCGTGCTGGTATAACTGGTATAACGCTTTTTGTATAGGCATCCTATGTTAGTGGCACAGAACAGGGAAGGTGAGATACCAGCTAGCTAGCTTGGTATTCTAGCTAACGTTAAATAACATGTGGTTTGTAATTCCCATTTTTTCATATATACGCAAATGGTGCCAGGCACTGATGTAAGGGTAGCCCTTAGAGTAAGCCATAATGGTGAATTTCTACTTTTGCCTTCAAAAGTAAATGCTACTTGTATGTACAGCTTATGTGTAGAGGGGAAAAAAAACAAAAAAAAACCCACCAACAGCTAGCTTTTCAGATCCAGATCAGTCAGTGTATACTTCCATCGCTAAAAAGTAATGTCTATATTTGAGTTCTCTTGAGCTCACAATTTCTTTGGACTGGCAACTAAAGTATTTGAGGAAAATGAACAGGAGAAAATCTGAAAGACGGCAAATCTACTCAATGTGAATACACAGACAATAAACCATTTGGGGAGTACTCAATTTTAAACATCTGTTATCCAATGTTTAAAATATAATTAGCATTTTTTCTGCTTTTGGGTGGTGGAAAACAGCTCATTTAAGACTTTGTCTAATGGCATTACCTTCCGGTACTTTTCCTTGAGTTTGGTGGCTTTGGCCAGATATGGCTGCTTACTGGAGTCTGTCAAGTTGTTCCACGCCTCTCCCAACTTTTTGGCCACATCCCCAATGCCAAAGCTTGGGTGTTGGGCTTTGATCTTGGGGCGCTGCTCAGCACAGAAAACAAAGAATCCAGATCTGTATGAAAGAAGTAAAGCAGTTAATGGTTGAGTGGACTGAAAATGAAATACACCTTGGAGAACTGTCTACAATTAGCAGCCAAACAATATCACTTTCAGTGAAATTACTTTCGGAGTCAAACCGCTCAATCTAGTCCCGTAAAAAAAAAAAAAATAAAAAAAAAAATCTATCTTGTCATTTAAATTTTTGTTAATTAGTTGAACTATGTAGATGACTTATTTGAAGACAGACATACGGAGGTCTTTTTGGAGCATTAGGATCCTTCTTTGCCTTCTTGCCTTTCTTCCCAGGTGGACCATAACTAGTCATTTCTGATTCATAGCGAGCTTTGTCCTGGTTGGCCTGATCCTCAAACTTTGACTTCTCCTTTGGCGACATTGTCTGGAAAACAAACAGAAGCCCAAATGCAAAGTTGAACTTAAGCTGGTGTAGGCATGGATAGAATTGCCATACTATATTGCCCTTTTGTGTAAAATAATTGTCATGTCATTCAATCCACACAGAAAGCCTTATTCAACTCTCCATGCTGCTCCTATAATCAAAGGATTTTTTTTTTAAAGTGACGTTCCAGTTCATTCACAAAGAAATATCTCATCAAGTACTAAGACATTTTTATAGTGTGGGTGATTCTGCTTAAGAAACTACATCCTCTTACCTTCCATCTTCCAGCACACTTCTTAGAGAACTCTGAAAAGTTAACTGGGATCTCTGGATTCTTCTTTTTGTGTTCTTCTCTGCATGTCTGAACAAAGTAAGCATAGGCAGACATCTTGCCCTTTGGCTTACGAGCGTCACCTTTGGCCATCCTGAAATACGGCCGAGGTTCTCTTGCACCAAAAGAAAATATAGTCTACCTACAAGACAAACATGATATTAAAGCAACGTAAAACTGTTCAAGGTTTAAGGGGACACAGTTAACTTCATGAAAAAGTCTAATAACAGAATACCATCCTAAATTGGCACAGCATACAGCAACAAGGTTCAAGCTGACCCACTTTATTTCATGAACTGGTCTAATACCTTGCACAATGACTGAGAAAGATCCTAATCAAGATCTATATTTTCCACTGCATAGAGAAATGATTGCACGGCAGTTATTTTATTCAGGGCGCTTGTGACTCACAGTCTAAATGCATTCTGCTATATCTTTACGGACACGGACACGGACACACACGTATGAATGAAAGGTGAGATATTGGCTCTACTTCTGTGGAGAGTGCTTCCCTGTTGCAAGTTGTAAATAAAGCTGTATTTTGAGGTGTAATTAAATGTAATGGACATTTCTACTGTCTGCATTCTTTATTTTATACTCCCATTTTAAATGTAGATAATGTCTTTGTAAGGTACTTGTATATTCATGTTTTTTATTATAATGTTAAAATGTTCTATGTTTTCAACATGTATCAATTTCATCCTAATCTACTTAATGTTAAATAACATAGGTTATTTGTTCAGTGGTGTGTTTCTGTGACACTCAGAAGAACCCATCAAAATCTGACATAACTGTACAACCTATGACGACCCTGGATATGGGTGAGTGACTTACAGGCACCATTAGTACCATCAACTGTTTTGCATACAACACTATGGACTATCAACTCAGTTCCAACTGCATTTGAAAAGATGATACTCTTAACTCGATAGAAAGACAACTACTTGAATTTATGTATGTATTTAAATTAATAGGCTAATTTTGTTATAATGGC
Source organism: Esox masquinongy (assembly GCA_016801175.1). NCBI lineage: Eukaryota > Metazoa > Chordata > Actinopteri > Esociformes > Esocidae > Esox > Esox masquinongy. Next base: position 60,280 of record JACXGI010001552.1, read on the forward strand.
TGCCATGTTCCCCAGGGCCAAATCGGGGACGGGCCCATATCTATTGCTTGTCAGGGTTTACTTTATTTAAACTATAGTATTATATTTGCTGCTCTCTGCATTGTCATAAATTAATCGATCAACAACCAAACGTAAATAAACCAATTTGCCATTATTTTAGCTAAAAAAATGTATTAAATGTCATTGACCTCCAAAACAGACATCTGAGAATAAGTTGAAGAATTACATTTTTTGGGGGGTGTGATGGTGTTGCAACTTACAGTAAGACTATTAATGCGTGCCAATAGGAGAATCTTCATCAAGGATAATTCATCATCCATTTTGTGAATCGCTTTCTCATGACAGAAAGTGTCCTTTAATTTTAACATATTTCTGTCTTTTGTCCTTTTCTGCTTGACAAATACACGCATTAACCATGTATCACAAACATTTCTAAGGTGCTTCTATGACTATTTGGTACCGAATGAAGAAGGGTACATCTGCTTATAGGAGTCCATTGACTAAAATGGCCTCTGTTCCGTAGCTAGGAAAGGCTTAGTAACAAAGCCATTCGCGCACAGCCTCGGATTACAAATGTCGCGGGAGTAATATTCGCAAAAAAATATCTACAGTCTAATTTCAATAGTTTGATTACCTTATAAGCCTTGTTTTGAATTCCACATTGGTCAATGCAAACATTTCCAAAGCAGACATTACATCAGTTTATCAAAGTTCTCCAAGCACCGCCCGGCGCTCAGCAGAGCTGTCAGTAACAAAGGCTGTACAAGCCAGCCATGACTGGTATAGAGATTGCTGCACCGAGTCAAACGGCAAACTCCAACCAGCAAAAAGCAACACAAAAACGACAATAATTTTCGAAATAGACGGAACTCAAATGTATCCAGACTGAAACGAAACGGTTTAGTTTAATTCGATTGACATTTTTTATTTAAAAGATGATGTGGTAGCCCATTTCTCGCTGTTTTAAATAGAAGTCATTTTACTACACTTTTTAAATCATTATATTCAATGAAACAAATTATCATCTGTATTAGGCCTGTAAAAAAAGTAGAGAATCTACCCAAACTAAAGATTCGCTTATTTTTCAATATTATATTGGCTAATTCAATTGTTAGTTAATAGAAAATGCGAACATTGTTAATAGAATATTCAGAATAATATTCCATAACACTGCGATATAGGCCTATGTCTTACGGGCAGCGAATATATATATATATATATTCCAACAATGGCTTTAATAGACCGTTTAGTCTGCTTACCTGTGTTGTTTGTTTAAGCGCAGTCAGTCACACGATCTCAACGTCGGTTCCCTTTAATAGCCGAGTACACAACCTCGCGCTAGCTCACTACGAGACCGGTCTGATTGGATAGTTGTTTCGCCGATTTAAAATAACCTCCACTGGTATTGATTGGTTAGCACCTTGGAGACCACAGCAAAAATATTCATGACGTTAGCCTACAAACTGAATTGGACCAATCGCTAAATGTGATGCCAAACCCAGATGTATGTTTAAATTAATAGGCTAATTTTGTTATAATGGCTGCCATGTTCCCCAGGGCCAAACAATGTGCAATATTCTGAGTGAAAAATATTTCCTTCAGTAGGCTAAACAAATAGTATTATGCAGGATATATAAATGTGCAATGTAAAATATAATAGTTCCAGAAGGAAGACCATTTACCGAAATCCCATTAAATAATGTACCTGTTTTTACACAAATGTGTTTCATTCAACCATTTATGCACAACCCTACATACACATCTTTATAAAGCACAATTACCACCATGTTATCATGCAGAAAAACCTGCCATTCAATATACCAAACAAAAGTAATCGCAATTCTATAACTCTCAAATCATAGTTGTGGGGTATAAACACTGACAAGCATAGTTAACAAGCAGTCAGGATGTTGGCATTAATAAAAGGTGGATGACAACATCAGAGACAGGAAGAGTAAGTATGAGAGGTGGACAAGAGAGAGGAAGGACTGCGACAGAATTAACATTTATTTTTAGGAATATAACCCCATATCTGTGTAAAAACACTTTTCTCTCGTCTTCTAGGGCTAAATTTCAAGTGTTGGTGTTACAGTGCAAACCTCCAAAAAAATGAATAATGGAATTTATGTAAACTTTCAAGACATACTACACAGTCTATCATGCAAACTACACAATTAATAGGGAAAATTCCATTTCACCTTATGGTTATTGATTCATTAATAAATTATAATATAATTTAATTCCTCTTGGCAGTGTGCAATGGATTTTCAGCAGTGTCATTGTATTTGATGCATTTGTGTGGCGTCTGAGAAGAAAGTTTCATTTATATAACAGATTGAATGTTAAATTAGCCTTAGTAATGAAATATAAGAGGCTACAATTAAAAACCACCCCAAATATATTCTGAAGGTAGTAGAAAGCAGAGAAAATGAGACAGGAATCTTCTGTGGATGATTTGTTTTACATTGTTTCTATAGCCTAATTATATCAATTACCTTGTGTTGCTTAGCTTTCCAAACAACATAATGGCTTTACCAGTCATATTACTCATAAAACCCAACAATATAGCACACATGTCTATGTTACATAAACCTATTCATTTTGAAAGTAAGAACCAGTCAAACGTTTGGACTCACCTACTCATTCAGAGGTATTTCTTTAGTTTTACTATTTTCCATATTGTAAAGTAATAGTGAAGACATCCAAACTGAAATGACACATATGGAGTAACCAAAAAAAGTGTTTAACAGAATGCACCACCAGCCACAGCGCTGGCTTACCACCCAGGCTGATCTCAGTCCTCAGAGAAATGTCTGGGGAGTTGCAGATGCAGATGAATGCCCAAGCAGCTCAGCTGCTCCACACCCACTTTAACACACTGTGTTTTTGCTACAGGGATGGCACTCCCACAGGGCTTTACCTCCCATGGTACCGACGATTCAGAGAACTCCCATTCTCTCCACAGACTCATTTAGATTCATAATAAAAGACCTATCTCAATAAAGCTATGGTGTTAATACATTTTAGACATAAAAAATATACAACCACCACATTGTCAGTACTTTAGTATATTGGTCATTTATTGCATCTTAAAGCGTGTGTAATATAAACAAGTTGTCCTCCTAACACGATGGATGTCAGTACAAAATTAGTGTAAATAATTTGACTACGACAACTCTACACAGATGGCAGTAATTGTACTGGGATATCTACTGTCCATATGTCTTTGTGACCTCTTGCATAGAGGGGTTCTTTGAGCCAGCGTGGGTTTGACAGCTGTGTGAGGTATTTCTCTGTGAGCCCAGTGAGCACCGCTGCTTTCTCCAGCTCCCTCAGATCCTCCTCTGGCACACTGTCAGAGCAGCACCAGGTCTCGCCCACCTCCACCAAACCTAATGAAATGTCATGACACAGGCTGGAGATTTGCCTGCAGAACAACTTTACAATGCCAAATGTACACTACCATTCAAAAGTTTCGAATCATTTAGAAATGTCCTTGTTCACAAAACAAAAGCAAATGTTTTGTATTTTTTTATTGTTTGTTAAAATAACATCAAATTGATGAGAAATAGTGTGGACATTGTTAATGTTGTAAATGACTATTGCAGCTGGAAATGGCTGATTTTTAATGGAATATTTACATAGCCATACAGAGGCCCATTATCAGCAACCATCACTCCTGTATTCCAATGGCACATTGGAATCCAAGTTTATCATTTTAAAAGGCTATGTGGTGATCATTAGAAAACCCTTTTGAAATGATGTTAGCACAGCTGAAAACTGTTGTGCTGATTACAGAAGCAATAAAATGGGCCTTCTTCAGAGTAGTTGGGTATCTGAAGCATCAGCAATTGTGCATTTGATTACAAGCTCAAAATGGCCAGAAACTAATAATTTTTTTCTGAAAGTCTTAGATCTATTCTTGTTCTGAGAAATGAAGGCAATTCCATGTGTGAAATTCCCAAGAAACTGAAGATCTCGTACAATGCTGTGTAGTACTCCCTTCACAGAACAGTGCAAACTCTAACCATTATAGAAAGAGGAGTGGGAGGTCCCTGTGCACAACTGGACAAGAAGATAAATATATTAGAGTGTCTAGTTTGAGAAAGACACCCCACCAATTCCCAACTGGCAGATTCATTATATAGTACCTGCAAAACACCAGTCTCAAAGTCAACAGTGAAGAGCCGACTCTGTGATGCTGGCCGTCTAGGCAGAGTTGCAAAGAAAAAGCCATATCTCAGACTGGATAATAAAAAGAAAAGATTTAGATGGGCAAAACAACAAAGACACTGAACAGATGAAGATTGGAGAAAAAAAAAAGTGTTATGGACAGACAAATCTAAGTTTGAGGTGTTCGGATCACAAAGAACAACATTCGTGAGACGCAGACCAAATGAAAAGATGCTGGAGTGCTTGACACCATCTGTCAAGAATGGTGGAGGCAATGTGATGCTATTGAGGTGCTTTGGTTGTGGTAAAGTGGGAGATTTGTACAGGGTAAAGGGATCTTAAAGAAGGATGGCAATCACTCCATTTTGCAACGTCATGCATACCCTGTGGACAATGTTTGATTGGAGCCAATTTCCTCCTACAACAAAGCACAGTTCCAAACTATGCAAGAACTATTTAGGGAAGAAGCAGTCAGCTGGTATTCTGTCTATAATGGAGTGGCCAGCACAGTCACCAGATCTCAACCCTATTGCGCTGTTGCGTGAGCAGCTTGACTGTATGGTATGTAAAAAGTGCCCATCAAGCCAATCCAAATTGTGGGAGGTGCTTCAGGAAGCATGGGGTGAAATCTCTTCAGATTACCGCAACAAATTGACAACTAAATTGTCAAAAGTCTCCAAGGCTGTAATTGCTGCAAATGGAGGATTCTTTGACGAAACCACACAGTTATTATTTCAATTAAAAATAATTATTTCTAACCTTGTCAACCACAATATTTCCTATTCATTTTGCTATATGTCCGATTCAAACTCATTTCATGTATGTTTTCATGGAAAACAAGGACATTTCTAAGTGACCCCAAACTTTTGAACAGTAGTACAATTTAAATCAATCCTGAGATATATGTTTAGGTTCTTCGCCACTCGGTAAGTCATGCAAAAGTACTGGTTTACCTGCCACGACTCCTCGGCCAAATCTGTCCCCTGATGACAAAAGCTCCTCTATTTGCACGTCACTAAGTCCCAGTGTATGGGACAGGATCTCTCTCCACTGGTCTCCCTCCCAGTCCTTCTGTGCAATATGAATAGCTAGTGTGCAGTTCTCCATTGGGGTCAACAGAGGGCGCCAACGAGTCTCAATACTTTTTACACCATCCAGTACCAACCCTGCGTACGGCTGCCTGAACGATAGGCAGCCCACCTGGAGTGTCATCTTTGCTAAATGCGAATGTTACAACCAAACTTTTTGATAACCCCTGACCACTCCTTAGATAATGAGATAAAAAAATAAGGCCGTTGCACACATCACGCTGATAATCAGATATATAATTAATATCTAGCTATCTCTCTTACGTGAATCTCTGACAGGCTAGTTACACGTATTCGATTATAATTATAGCAACGCAATGGATGATCTGTATTTCTATAGATTTCTATAGCCCATCTAGGTAGACAAATGCAATTTACCCGGCCGGTTCGCGAGACAACGTAAATGTAATCTTTCGGATAGGTTAGCGACAATAATTTCTTAACATTCTTAAAAACCTTAAACACTTCCTGTTTATGTCCAACAAAGACGTTTTAACAAGAAGGTAATGGAGTTCCGACATGTTTATAATGGGAGCATAGTGCCATCTAGTGACTGACGAATGGAAACTAACCACTCCCTCGTTTATTCCCATAGTACTGTGTACATAATTTAATACACACTGACATATGTAATCTTAGATTTTTCAGGAAAACGTTTGTTGGATAATGAATAACTGACAAAAGAGTAAGGTTTGTGTTGAACTACAGAGAGTTTTTAGTCTGTGTGGGGGAAAAGGTGGATTTAATCAACACCTTTCAAAATGTGTTTTTTGAGTCACAGTTTGTCTAAGATACATTTTGAAGAATAAGGCCATGATTCATTGAAATGCAGACAGTAACTATCCCGATTACTCTGTGGTGCAGTAATATTTTATATGTGTATACCTCATGTGACCCATGTAAGACTATGCAAATGTATAACAAATTCTATTCAAAAGAAACTGTCTCTGAAGATTGAAGGAACAGGAATAATGTTGGCAGTCAACATTAATCTTTGAATTGATTGAAAGAAAATGGATATACTTCACATTGAAAAATAAATGACTATTCAAACAAGGCATTGGAATAAACAACAACATCATACTTATAACAAGGCATTATTAATCTAAGCATGAAGAGAGAGCGTAGAGAAAGACAGTGAAAGTGAGAGAGGCCCATTATATAATGAGAGAGAGATGGATGGAGGGGGAGAAAGACAATGGAAGAGAGTGTCTGCAACTCGCCACAGCAGGCAGCAACCAGGAAATACAAAGACCAATTCATCCTAAGATCCTTTTAAAGCAGCTGATGTTTGAATTCAAAATCAAAGTTGTTGGCTTACTAGCATTATTGTAAAGCTATCTTTCAACCAGATACCCAAACCGCAGGATGTAAAGACAGCAGGGCCAGGTTTTTTATATTTTCCTAATTCAGACATTTTCTGCTGTTAAGTGGATCAATTTGTCTAAAAGTCACCACAGCCATCCACAGCAGTTACAACAATACCATCAATATACTGTCAAGTCAAGAAACTACAATAAATTCCATAATATTTAAAGGGGCACTCTGGTAAGTGATCCATTGACTCTTAAATAATTTAAAGATGATTCATGAGCTTAGTTTAACTACTGCACCCAATCAGAACCCAAAATATCAGCTTGTTTTATTTGTAAATACAAATGAACACTATACAGCCTTAAAATCTGGTATAAATAAAATGTTGACTTCATTAATGATCAGCTCTTCCATTGATAGCTCTGACTATGAATTTCAGAGTGCGTACCTGTCATACCACATGACATGGTACACAATTTCCAGGGACCCGTTTTTGTCTCTGCAACACCACTTCTGCAACGATTGGCGAGTTACAAGTCAGTACAATATCAGGAATGATCACAGGTAAATTCTGTTGTTCGGCCCGACACAATAGTCAACCCGTTTAAGGAATCAGGATAACACTGGAGACTAAAGTGTTAAGACCCAAAGTATATAAGTAAGCATTCTCATTATCATCAACCTCAATGTCATTGTTGTCATTGTCCTCATTATCACTGTCTTCAGTCTTTTTTGAATATAGTGCCTCCTCTCTGTCTAGTTCTTCTCCCATGTCCTCTTCTAGATATGCAGTCTTAGGATCCTTCTTCACTTTCTTGCCTCCCTTTCCAAGAGGACCATAGTTACTTCTGAATCATTGTATGCTCCAGTCCAGTTCAGTCCAGTTTGGCCTGATCCTCAACTGAACTGAACTTTCCTTTGATTGGCTTATTCAACTCTCCATGCTGCTCTGAAATTAAAAGTAGAAAATGATCTGAAGAGAGATTCATCTCATTTTTTTTGTTGATGAAACTAAAGTTGTCCGACATCCTCTTAGCTTTTATGTCCCAGTGCCGTTCCTGCTAAACTCTGACAAGATACCTGGGATATCTGGATTGTTCTTTATACCGTATGTTCTTCTTGGCAGGTTTAAAAAAAAGTAGACATGGGAAAAAGCTTAATCCGCTCCTACACGTCCGATTGCACAGAGACCATGAAGTACTGAGTCAGTGGACTAAATGAATGGAATAAGAAACTACTTAGAAAGAGTTTATTTAACATGTACATTTTGTGTTGCTGTTACACAACTAGGAAGTAAAGCCATGTATCCATATAATTTGTATTATTGGCAAATCATGTTTTGAGGCCAATATTCTTGTGCCTTTTTCATTACTGAGTTTTGATCATTCATAGAAACAAGACCTGAAAACAAATTGCCTGCCAAATTAAAAAGAAGCCATAAATCAAGCTATGATTAATGGTCAAATGCTTGAGTTTTTGTGCAGGTACAGCCAAATAGTGCAAAAATAATTTTACAATGTTGTCAAAAAAATACAATATATTGTTCCCAAATGAAACAAAAAAATGTCCCCATCCCTAATTCTTTACAGACTATAACCTTTCCCTTTTTATTTAGACCACTGCACAGGGAACGCAGAGCATGGATCTTGGGAAATTTAATTTAAAAGATATTAATATCATAATAAAATACATTTCAAACATTTCATGCTATCCGCAATACTAACTTGCAGACTGTTGTGCCAAACTGATTTAGATAACTGGTAGTGAAGAGTGTTTCCTAAAAGGTCACATAAATAAAAAAACAAAAACAGCTATGGAAAATCAGTTATTTTAATGGTTTGAATTTTTTTAAGAAAAATAAAATAAACTGAAATGTGTTGCTAGGGAGTTTTTCAGAGGAAAAGAAATGGAATGTGGATAAGCACAGGCAATCTTTTCGAGGAAAATCTGATTTTGTATGCTTGACACAGGGAGAAGAATTCACCATTCAGGAGAAAAACCAACACCACAAGGGCAAATCTACATGAATTACTAAATAAGAATATAGTGAAAGAGTGGCCAGCAGATATCAATACACTACCGTTCAAAAGTTTGGGGTCACACAGAAATGTCCTTGTTTTCCATGAGAACATATATGAAATTAGTTTGAATAGGAAATACAGCAAAAATAAATAGGAAATATAGTCATGGACAAAGTTAGAAATAACAATTTTTAATTGAAATAATAATTGTGTCCTTCAAACTTTGCTTTCATGAAAGAATCCTTCATTTGCAGCAATTACAGCCTTGGAGACTTTTGACAATTTAGTTGTCAATTTGTTGCGGTAATCTGAAGAGATTTCACCCCATGCTTCCTGAAGCACCTCCCACAATTTGGATTGGCTTGATGGGCACTTTTTACATACCATAACGGTCAAGCTTCTCCCACAACAGCTCAATAGGGTTGAGATCTGGTGACTGTGTGGGCCACTCCATTATAGACAGAATACCAGCTGACTGCTTCTTCCATAAATAGTTATTAAATAGTTTGGAGCTGTGCTTTGGGTCATTGTCCTGTTGGAGGAAATTGTCTCCAATCAAGTGCCGTCCACAGGGTATGGCATAGTGTTGCAAATATGGAGTGACAGCCTTCCTTTTTCAAGATCCCTTTTACCCTGTACAAATCTCCCACTTTAAGCACCCCCCAGACCATCACATTTCCTCCACCATGCTTGACAAATGGCATCAAGCACTCCTGCATCTTTCATTTGGTCTGCATTTCACAAATGTTCTTCTTTGTCATCCGGACACCTCAAACATAGATTTGTCTGTCCATAATTTGTCCATAATTTGTCTGTCCATCTACTCCTATTGTAGATATTCCATTAAAAATCAGCCATTTCCAGCTACAATAGGCATTTACAACATTACAACAAGGAAATATATGAATGACCCCAAACCTTTGAAAGGTAGTGAATGTTATAAAATCTCTGACACAACTTGAAAATTGCTGTCTAGCCATGATCCCTAACACCTTGACTGAGACTCAAGAATTTCAGAAAGAATAATACAAACAATATGGCACAATCCAGGTGCCCAAAGATTTTAGAAGACTGACTCATGTTTTAAATTGAGTCTACTTTTTCTTAAACTTTGACATAGCAAAATGTTTAAGATTAAGATTATTGACAAAAATATTATAAGTATTAAATCGATCCCTTTGTAACTCCAACTTTTAGGTGGGTGAATACCTCTGTAATCCATTTGATATTAATCAAAGGTTTGAGTTCCACATTATTTAGAACTGTAGCATAGTGACATCTAGTGATAGACAAGTCAAGGGAAACTGTTCCTCTATCATGTAGTCACCACAAATGGTACAAGCAGAATTATCCCAGAATTTCTAGTTTTAATCAAAATAACGACCAGATCATATTTTAAATCACTTTATTGGTTGTTGTTAGTTATCAGCCACTTAAAATCCTTTTATGCAAGTGCCATCCAGAAAAGGGGGAAAAAAACTATACTGCAAAAGAATCGCTATGTTGAAAGCTTAAAAACAGCATACAATGCAGAGGGAAAGTATAGTATTGGTCCATCCCCAGTCAAATAAGTAATGCTTATCTCTCAGGCCAGCTGAGTGGTAACAAAGCAAACCAGACAAAACACTAAAGGATACATTAAGTTAAAAGTGAGATAGGTACACCATTTTGCATGGTGAGAATGTTATTAATGAAACATTTTACACAGGTATAATACAGAAGATGCACTACAGGTTTTTTCATTTACTCATTACTCTATTGACTTGGCAAGGTAAAATAGGCAAGCAGGCGGTTTACCCAGAAAACGGATTAATTGAAAACCAGCATACACTGTAGGCTGTCAACAACTGCCTGTCATATAGAGGGCAACTTGAGCAGTGATTCTCAAACATTTTGGGGTTAGTGACCCCATTATATGTAATCTAAAGCATTCATAATCAAACATCAAACCCAACTGAGCTAAAACTAGCATATACAGAGATTTACTTTGACCTAAGTGATATTTAAATGTATTCATTTGGAATTCTGGAGATGATTTTTGAGGGACAGAAATTCCAAGGCAATTCTAGTAACACCCATAATTAGTTAGCATTAACCAAAAAGTTGCAAGATCAACTCCCCAATCCAGCAAGGGAAGAAAAAAAACCTGCCACTGAACTTTGACCTAGCCTGTATGCCAAACAAAGTTGACAGTAAACACTTGCCCTAGCCACATTCCCTCAGGGTAATCCCCATCAAAACCGCATTTAGGTTTGGTTGTCATCTGAAGTGCCAGTCCAAGAGCTGCCCCCCCCACCCCCGCCGCTGATTTAGCTTCAGGGGGCAAGTGAACGACTTTGCTCACTTGCAGTGTTGATATCACCCACAATGCAAACTGCAGTCAGGTGTCTAACGCTGTTGACCGCAGTGTCACAAGTAATCAATACAACCACATTTTGTATTAAACTCAAACTTCACTGGTCAGCATCCTCGTGAGGTGCATATATTGTGAGCTCACTCAGAACATCACTCTCTCGTGGTTGGGCAATTGCACTTGAAAGGGCACTCAGATGTGACGATGTAAAACATCATTCAACAACTGGGGGTTTAGGGAGACAAAGTCTACTTTGTCTTTTGAGTCCAGTGCTTGTGTTCAATTGACAACTAAGTGAATTATATATTTAACCCTCTGAAATCTGCATATTTATATTTTAAAACCACCAATAAAATGTGGATCATATTTTTTTCTCTCTCTTGAAAAGAAATCGATGAATATAGAATAAAAAAAATATTTCAATTATCTTTATCAAAAATATCCCACAATTAAAATAAAACAGTGGCAGACATTTTTTTTTGGTCATACCATAAGAGCGATTTTGAATACTGCTGATTCAGGGGGTTCATGGCCTTTCTATGCTAATTCCCTGCAAATCTACACTTTATGTAATTGGTTAGAGAGATTTGTTCTTGCAGATTTAAAGCTGATATCCTGCAAGTCTACACGTTTTGACAGTGGCAGAGAGAAACATTTGCATTAAAAATAAATCTCACCAAAGGACCCCCTGCTGTACCTCCACAGAATCCAATCCCAGCTTGAAAACCACCACACTAAAGGAACAGTTTTGTAAACATAAATACAAATAATATGGAGTGGACAGAGATCAGGGTATGGACATAATTCAGGAATAGAAAGCAAAACCATCCAAATAGCTGTTGGGGTATAATATACACTATAATACATGTTCCCCCCATTCAGAATTCTTAAATTATTTAATAAAACAAAAATATATATGCCTAGTAAAAAGCTAATCTTAGCCTAACTACAATAATCTAGGTTTAATGCTGACACTGTAATTAGGTTTCACAAAGATTCAGTGTTTTTGCAAACAAAAGTTTCTTCCGCTGGAATAATGTGAAAGATGAATATGGAGGATGAAAGCTTCAGGGATATTTTGTTTCATTGCAAGGAAAATAGAAAGTACTGTACAGTATATCACACGGATCAATGAAATGAAACTCTTTTCACTGTCAATAGAACAGAAAAACCCTGTCGATGTAAGAGTGCCTTTTGTTCCACATACTCTCCCATGTTCTCTCGTTTTCACTACAAAACCCACGTCCAAATCCCCCGTCCAACCAGGTCCCATTGCTCACAAGGAGTGAGTTGCTGTACATGGAAAATGCCTCTTCTTAACATGGGAGGTCTGTGCACCACAGGAGTCTGGTGCCTGAAGTCCATCAAAGCTCTGGAGCCGTGGTCGCTAAGCTTTGATTTAGTCTGGCATGTCAATGCACAGTTTCGGAGGAGGCACAAAGTATTTCCCTGGGCTCTGTGTGATTACCACGCCAGTCTTTTTGCGAAACATGGGGGCTATTTTTGGTGGGTCGTGTGCGGGCATCTCCTCGGACACCTCGGGGTCCTCGTGGTGCAGGTCGTAGGAAACGTTGCCATACTCCCGCAGGAAAGGAAAGAGCTCAAGAAGAAACTGGCAGAAGTCCTTTCGGATGCCAAACCACCCTGGAAAAGAAAAAGCCCAAATCAGACAAATGTAGTTTGGACCCCGAAGAATTACACATCCAGATTCTCAGATAAATAAATAAGGCTTTCTTAATTGAGATGGAACGTGGCGTGATTTCTGCCGCGCTGCCGTCCCTGCCTGAGGAACTACTCACAGTGGTTGCCTCCTTTCTGGCCAAAGGTCGTGACCATCAGAGTTATCAGCGACACCCAGAGGGGCACGAACACCGACACGTAGCTGGAGCCGTAGTGGCCATCCAGTTTGTGAACCAGCAGGATCTGAGGAGCCAGAGACACGGAGAGCCTTAAAGACACGGCAAACGCAGTCGACCAAACCCCCCCCACCCCCGGCTCCCCGCCCGCGCGGCCACGTACCTCGAAGGTGAGCAGGGGCACGACAATGGTCATCCAGCTGACGGCCATGGTGATGTGGGTGCGCCGTTGCTCTGCGATGACGTCCATGGAGCGCAGGAAGAGGACCGACCACACGATGTAGTAGAGCACCACCAGGCACAGGAAGGACATGAGGATCCACAGAGGCACGCAGACCACCTGGGGAAACCAAACCCCCCCCGGTTCCATTCCCACTCACTGTAAATTGCAACACAACTCAACACTCAAGGAAATGAACATAAATATTAGGCAGGTTGTTCTCTTTACCAGCCAGGGCCAACTGATGATTTTATCCAGTCGCAGGGCAATGAAGATAAACTGGAGAATGTTGACTGAGCACAAGATCTCCAGCTAACGTGGGAAGAGATGGGGACGAAGCACACAAACACACACACAAAAACAAGCAAGTTAGTAGAGAAATCCTTATTCACTAAAACCTTGCCTAAAATACACTACGGACATCCTTTTAAAAGATGAAATGTCAAGTGAACAGACCTCCAGTGAGCGATCGTGGCGGAAGCCCCAGACACAGGCTGCAACAGACACAGGAGAGACAAAGAACAGGGGCATGAAGACCAGCAGCCAGAAGTGGGTGCCCCTCTCCACGCGGTCGCACACCAGCACCTCAAAGGTGAGCAGGAGTAAATGGATTCCCACAGCGATCAGCATGGCCTTGAACTCAACACAGGTCTCTCCCTCAGCCCTGCATAGTCAGCATGACAGTAACCAGGACAAGAAAATTAGACAGATCTGACTAGTCAGAAGTGATAGCTGTGTCAACTAGACAGCAGGCTGAAAATTTGATAAGTCACTCTGGATAAGACTGTCTGCTAAATTACTCAAATGTAAACATACAAAATTATATAAGACACATAGGTGACAAAAAATATCAAAAAAGAAGGAAGGCCTTTGGGTTTAGAAGCACACCTGTATTGTGGGTTGTGAGCCCAGACGCCTGTGCCCACTGACGCACCGATAATGACCATGAGTTTCCATAGCCATATGGGGGCAAACACGGCCCAATAGCTCCATTGGATGACGCCATCCAAGCGCAGGGACAGCAGAACAGAGAACAGCAGCAGGCAGGCATAAATGAGGAATTTACTGAGACGGGAGGAGGAAAAAAAACAATTTCATCAACCTTTAATCTAGTCAGCAACCAATGTAGCTTCTTAATTACAGAACTCATCAGACTCTAAATGCAGTGCTGGTTCAAAAATGTGCACCCCATGCAATTCCAGTACAAGCAAGTTGAGTTCAACAGAGTTACGCTAGCTTGTAATGGCTCCAGGGAGTCAGTAATTTAGACTATTCACTTGGTTCGGTGACTAATTCTGGGCGACTGACAGCAACAAAACAACCGCTAGCTAACAATTGTTTGCTAACTTAACTGACATTACTAACGCTGTCACTTTCCAATACTGCATAGTTGCTAGCGGTGCTAAAATCCTAGCTGACGTTCTCAGTAGCTACTCTTAAGTGACTAAAGATACAGGTAATTTAGCGTGAGCTGTTGGTTAGCTAGTTCGTTGCGTCAAGAACCCATCACGATTCACCAGTACAGATAGCTAATGAAGTTACGTACAAAGATTTGTGCAAACCCTTTTTTGTCAGTTAGCTAGCCTGATCTCTAATGTTATCATATACACATTAGCTAGCTAGCATAGCTAAAGTTACCAGTTAGATTTATTTTTACGTTACCTGGGGTTGAAATCTTGAAAGAATCCCCGAAGATTCATGACTAGATCTTAACTATACTCTTCTAAACCATTATTTGGTTTAATGCAATCACACATTAAGATGATTTGGTTTTTATTAGTCAAAAGGTTAGCTAGTTCTCAGACGTAAATGGTTCAAGCAAATTATGGAATGTTTGTGGCACGCATTCAGCAGTGTAGCCACTAGGGGCAACGTGCACAAAAATGTTGTAGAGTTGTCGTAGACACTTCAGATGTAACAATGTTACATTTTGACCGTCACTGATGCAGTGTAGTCTAGCAAGCGTATACGTACGTAAACATCAAACAGGCGCGTTGTTTTCAACATCAAGACAATGCCATAACATTGATGTATGAAAAACGACAAAAACCAGAGTGCAATGTAATATTTTGACGTCTACTGCTATACTTGGTTTCGTTATCGTAAGACAAGTGTTTTTGGTAGATGTAGTTTATAATTACTTCAAATGTTATTATTTGTCATGAACGAGAAAGGCATTTGAACTACATTACCCAAGAGGTAATAATCCTCGTCCGTATGTTTGTATCCTGCCTTTTAACACCGATGACAGCTGGAGGATGGAGGCTGGTAATAGCCCCTAAAATTATACTTTATTAACTTATTATGAGCCTCTAAATTTCTCAATTAAATGCGTTTTCAAATCGTCCTGCTATTGAGCCAATGATGGGTTTTCTAATTATGTCGGTTATGTTACAAACTTGTCCTTACAAAAAGCCATGGCTGATGTGCAAGTTTAGCCATTGTTGTTTCTTTGGTGGCCCGTTTCGCTCACCGGCGGCATTCATTATATTTTGAGCGGGGTACTGTCAGTGGAAAGTACTCCTAAATTGCGTTTGTAGTATTTTTTCTCACTGTTATGGTAATTGGTCAAATACAGCATTTTAATTTAATGTAGGGGCCAGGCAGTTAGGCTATGTCAGTGTGTAATCAGACAGTGTAAAAAACGCATTATTAATAGTTCCACCATTATAATATAATTTTACGGCTACGTTTGAACGCACAGACTATTCAAAACATTTGCTGGTGTATACACTTTATGAATCGCATCCTATGTTTTTGACTTGTCTTTTTGTGTCTCACATTATCCATGTCTCGTTTCAGTATTAGCCAAGTATGAAAACCAGATAAATGTTTTTTCTGAGTACCTTGAAGACTTGCCTGACACTGATGAACCTGTTTGGATTTTAGGAGAGTGTTACAATGCTAAAACAGGTAGGTTGGCATCTTCTGACTTATTGGAATGTATAGGTAATAAAAACTAACCTTTTGATAGTCTTCCTTGTTGCGTTCACAGAAAAAACAGAGCTACTATCAGACGTCCACTCGCGTTTATGGTTCACGTACAGAAAAAAATTCTCTCCCATAGGTGAGTAACACAAGCCATGCAGATATTATTGTGATATCTAGTAAGTGGCCAATTGTTTTGATTGTCAACTGTCAATTTTTGTTTGGTCTGTAGGGGGAACTGGCCCCTCTTCGGATGCAGGCTGGGGATGCATGCTACGGTGTGGGCAGATGATCCTTGCACAGGCCCTGGTATGCTCCCAGCTTGGACGAGGTGAGGATTAGACAAGTGATGTCTCGAGTCGTGTACATAGTTGTGTAGCGTTGGGATGTATGGAACTGCAACAGAAAATAGATTCTATGTTAATCACTCATCTGAGAGAGAGATTTTGAAGAGCTGTAACATGTAATTATTTGTACATTACCATGTAATAAGTTCAACAGCAAGGTAGACAAAGGGGTTTTATCAGACAGGATATGTGAATGGCCCAGTGACTGTGGCCTGTTTGCCTGTTGTAGCCTGGCGTTGGAAGGCAGATGCTGGACAGCCGGAGGAGTACCAGCGTATCCTCCAATGTTTCCTGGACCGGAAAGACAGCTGTTACTCAATACACCAAATGGGTAAGAACCGAGAGTTGATTGCTCCGTTAAGAGAGCAAGACAGGCGTAGCCTGACCACATCTACTGTACACAGAGTCATCAGATGCAAAACATCTTTCACATCTGGAGGACAGGTCCTGAAAGTTCAAGTGCGTAACTTGAAGAAGGAATAAATGTCAGGCTACAAGAAACTAATGGTTGAAAGTGGGTAAGAAATTAGGGTAGAACTTTTGAGCAAATTCATTTTCTTTCTTCATCTGCTTTCAGCCCAGATGGGAGTTGGCGAAGGGAAGTCGGTTGGAGAGTGGTACGGCCCCAACACAGTGGCCCAGGTGCTCAAGTAAGCAGTGTATATTAATGTTAGGACACTGATCTATTCACTTCAGAGAATTGGATTATTTCAGATTGAAAATGTCCATAGTAAGTGCCCTTCTGGACTTCAGGACCTCTAGCAAAGAGAAGTAAAACAAGAAAACCGTTATCTCTCCTCAGGAAGTTGGCACTGTTTGATGACTGGAACTCCCTGGCTGTGTACGTGTCAATGGACAACACAGTGGTGATCGAGGACATCAGTAAGCAAAGTCCTGTTTCGTTTTACTTTCTGAAGGGGATGGTGCAATGCCAGAGATACAAACATTTTCTTTCCGTGTCTTCCACAGAGAAGCAGTGCCGCCAGGCGAGCCGAGGGAGCAGACTGCATCCCAGGCCCTGTGGCTGGGGAGAACCCTTCGCTTCGGGGGTGACACCAGAACAAGCCTGTTCTAACACTCATGGGAACCGAGCCACGACATGTCCACTCTCCCAATCTCAACTGCGTTCCGACTGGAGGCCCCTGTTGCTGGTGATACCTCTCCGCATGGGAATCAACCACATCAACCCTGTCTACATTCAGGCTCTCAAGGTACGAAGGCACTAATAGTTTTTTGTGACGGAAATATTTGTTCAATTTTCAACTAAATATTTAAACTGGTATAAACTGCTCCTGTATTCATTGACGCCTTTAAATAGTTCTACAGTTCTAACTCCATTCGTTCTCCTATTCAGGAGTGTTTTAAAATGCCACAATCCTGCGGCGTTTTGGGTGGAAAACCCAACCTGGCGTATTACTTCATTGGATTTGTAGGTAAGTCTAACATTGTCCCCGGAGGAACATTGTCCCCGGAGGATCCCAATCGGGAAAGAAAAAAAAAGAAAGTGAGTTGTCTAGCTGCTGTATTCATCCAGGCCTGACGGTGTCTTCCAGGAGAAGAACTGATCTACCTGGACCCCCACACCACCCAATGTGCTTTGGAGTCAGAGGCTGGCAGTGGAGTGGACGACCTGACCTACCACTGTCTTAGGAGTCCACGGCGCATGAAGATAACGAACCTCGACCCCTCTGTGGCTCTGGTGAGCGCTCAGCTCCGCAAAACCTACATACTACAAGTTTCAAAATCTTTAAATGGCTACAGTTACGATGTCTGCGCTGTTTCATATGAAAATCCAATCACGGGGAGAGGTATCAGAAATTTAACACACAGAGAAAAGTGACGCTCTTGCCTTTCTACTAGCACAAATTTATTTTCTTTCCAAAAACAATTGATTTTGAATAAGCACACATTTCTAGGCTGTTTACCCAAAACTGTGATTTGTTGTGAGACTGAAGAAAACTCTCTGTGGTATTTTTTCCCCACCATTTACGAATGTGCGAGTAAAGCTAGCATTGTTACCAGACCGAGGTCTCGCAATACGACACCACACCACCACTACAACCTGATACAACACTAAGCCTCTTATCCACTGGTTCATGGTTAAAATGGTGTTTTCCGAAAGTGCATGATGGCACTCAATGTTCTAAAGCCTTGCTGCTTCAAAAATTTTGTGTACCATGTTGATGATTTAGCCACCTGTTTACCAATGCCAATTGTGTCTGTTTTTGTCAAGGGATTTTTTTGTAAAAGCGAGGAGGACTTTGACGGTTGGTGTGACCTGGTCCAGCAGGTAAGTCACAGGTCAATGCAGAGGGAAGGCAGTAATTCTCCTTACACTGAGATCCATGTTGTTGTCCTTTTAAGGAGATCCAGTTGAAGAGAAACCTGCGGATGTTTGAGCTGGTGGAGAATCACCCGGCCCACTGGCCCCCCTTCGTTCCCCCCAGTAAACCAGAGGTTCAGACCACAGGGGCAGGTATGTGTTAAATCAACAGACATACCCAGACATAATACACCAGTATAAGTAGTATAAGCAATCCTGGCTGCAAATAGTCATCGGGATATCCAGCTTCTTCCTCCTTTTTTCTTGATATTGTTTTGAAATTATAGTATGGGTAATTTCATTGTAAGTGCAATCAAAAAATTGGACACACCTATTCCTTTAAGGGTATTTCTTTATTTTTACAATTTTCCACATTGTCGAATAATACTGAAGATGTCAAAACTACATGACACATATGGAATCATATAGCAACCAGAAGTGTTTAACAGATCAAAATACATTTAATATTGTAGATTCTTGAAAATAGGCACCCTTTGCCTTGATGACAGCTTTGCACACTCTTGGCATTCTCTCAACTAGCTTCATGAGGTAGTCACCTGGAATGCATTTCAATTAGCAGGTGTTCCTTGTTAAAAGTGAATTTGTGCGTTAATGTGTTTGAGCCAAACAGTTATGTTGTGACCAGTTAGGATTAGAATACAGAAGACCATCACTATGCCTGTACTGTAGTAGTCCATATTATGTCAAGAACAGCTCAAATAAGTTGAAAAACAACAGTCCATCATTACTTTAAGACATGAAGGTCAGTCAATCCGGAAAACAAAGAACTTTGAAGGTTTCTTCGAGTGCAGTCACGAAAACCATCAAGCGCTATGATGAAACTAGCTCCCATGAGAAACACCACAGGAAAGGAAGACCCAGAGTTACCTCTGTTGCAGAGGATACGTTCATTAGAGTACCAGCCACAGAAATCAACAATTAACTACACCTCAGGTTTCAGCCCAAACAAATCCTTCACAGAGTTCAAGTAACAGACACATCGCAACATCAACTGTTCAGAGGAGACTGCGTGAATCAGGCCTTTATGGTCAAATTGCTGCTAAGAAAACTCTATTGAAGGACACAAATAAGAAATGAAGTTGCTTGGGCCAAGAAAGATGAGAAATAGACATAAAACCGGTGCAAATCTGTCCTGGTCTGATAAGTCCAAATTTTATATTTTTGGTTCCAATCGCTGTGTCTTTGTGAGAAACAGAGTGGGTGAATGGATGATCTCTGCATGTGTGGTTCCCACCGTGAAGCATGGAGGAGGAGGTGTGATGGTGTGGGGGGGCTTTGCCGCTGACACTGTCAGTGATTGATTTAGAATTCAAGGCACACTCAACCAGTATGGCTACCACAGCATTCTGCAGCGATACATCATTCCAACTGGTTTGCACTAGGTGGGACTATCATTTGTATTTCAACAGAACAATGACCCAAAACACTCCTCCAGGTTGTGTAACGGCTACTTGACCAAGGACAGTGATGGAGTGCTGCATCAGATGACCTGGCCTCCACAATCACCCAGCCTCAACATAATTGTGATGGTTTGGGATGAGTTGGACCGCAGAGTGAAGGAAAAGTAGCCAACAAGTGCTCAGCATATGTGGGAACTCCTTCAAGACTTTTATAAAAGCATTCCAAGTGACTACCTCATGAAGCTGGTTGAGAGGATGCCATTAGTGTGCAAAGCTGTCAAGGCAAAGGGCTTCTATTTTAAATAATTTTTAATTACAAATGTATTTTGTTTTATCACTTTTTTGGTTACTATATGATTCCATATGCATTAATTCATTGTTTTGATGCATTCAGTATTATTCTACAATGTGGAAAATAGTAAAACTACAGAAATACCCTTGAATGAGTGCATGTTCAAACTTTTGACTGGTAGGCTGATGTATATATAGTCAACTGAATAATTTTTGGCACCATTCATGAAATTGAGTAAATGTGAATGAAAAAAATAAACAACACAAACTATGAGTCATATTTTGGGCTCAAACATGAGCAGTATATTTTCATTAAAACACAATTTCCCAAACACAAAACATTTCATGTTGTTTGAGGTCATTTTCTTGTTGAAAGGTCCATCTACAGCCAAGTCTCAATCTTCTGACAGAGGCAATCAGGTTTTGTGCTAAAATTTCCTGATACTTAGTGGAATTCATTATCCCAATCTCAGCAAGAGCCCCTAAACCACTAGTAGCATCAAAACAGCCCAAAGCATCAATGATTCACCACCATATTTTACTGTGGGTAACAGCTGCTATTCCATGTATGCAGTCCCCTTTTGTCACCAAACATGCCAACAGTGTCTCATGGAGACTGAGGCCATCTAAAAAGTATAGAATTTCATAACAGATGCCACTTTTATTTACAATAGTCTTTAGGGGTGCCAATACCTTTGAAGCCTATTCTTCGCAGAAAATATTATATTCCTCAATAACATGTTTTGTGTTTGAGAAATTAGTAATTTTTTGCATTCACTTTTGCTCAGTTTCATGAAGGGTGCCAATACTTCTTGAGGTGACTTATTACTTGAACTTCCTTGAAACTTGTTCAGCAGAAACATAAAATAAATTTAAAGTGCACCGTGTCAAACTGATTCCAGTTGTGTTCTCTTCTCCGTGCAGAGTTTATTGAATCGACTGACAAGCTGTTCGAGTCGGAAGAGGAGTTTGAGATTCTCAATGTGTGACCAGCTTTCCATCCCGTCCTCCCAGTCCAGTAGATCATGGCAAATGAGTCGATTCCCTCGGCATACCATGTTCCATACTGTGCTCTAGAAGTGCCTCAGAACAATACCCAAGCAAAAACTGCTTACCACTTTGCAAAAAAACAATACTGTATGAAGAAAGAAGGGTAGACAACCACTTGAGACAAAGTGACAAACTGAAGGCAAGAAAACAGCATGTACAGTTAAAGAAAAACCTTTTTTTTCCTCACTTTGATGTTTTAACCAGGATACGAAGCCAGGGATATCACGTTCACCCCTTATATAAAACAGGCTTTCTTTGGAAGTCTGTGTTAAAGACTTGTTTGGCAATTAAGAGAGCAGAAAGCTGTGTAGATGCATGAACTGCATACAACTGCAAGAGGTACAGTCAGACTTCATATCACACGCCTCTTCCCAAAAGAGCAAGAGGACCTAGCTGAAAAGAGACACATGGATGATATCTGAAGAAGCCATCTCCTCAGCACACACACTACCTCCTGATGCCAGGAGACAGGAAATATGCAGACATCTTTCAGTGTTAAAATAAAAACATACAAGTAGCTTTTTTTTAAGAAAAGTGCCTCTGAAATATATTTATGTTCTTCAACGGCTGGGGTAAGGGTTTTTCTGAGGTTTTGGACAGGTGATGTGGAACACCCCTGTACACTCATGTAAATATGCCTGACAATAAAGATATTTAAACACTTTTCTCAGTTCATAACACTAACTTTTTCACCTGTCATCTTCAGATGGCAGCTAAAATATAGAAATGGGGTGGCAGGCAGCCTAGCTGAGTTACCAAAAAGTTGCTTAATCAAATCCCAAAGCCAGCAAGGTGAAAAATCCTTTTCCATCCTTAGAGCACAGTTAACCATAATGGCTTCTGAAATTCACTCTAGAATATACCATCTACTAAATAAGAAAACATTTAATACTAAAAATGAATGGGCTGACTAGAACTCTAAAACGATTAACAACAACACTGGCTTATATGTGGTGAACCAAGCCTACCTGTTTTACCTGCTCTCATTTTTCCACTGCTGAATTGCACTGGTGGTTATGGTCCTATTTTCAAGCCTATTGTATTAGTTAGGACAATGATCAATCTGAAATAGTACTTCTGTGTGATGAAAAATTATTTATACTGCCTAGAACCTGTGGAACATCTAACCAAGCAAATGGACACAAGATTTAATTAAATGCATTTGTTTTAATTTTATAATCCAATACCAAGCATAGAAATGTGGAATCACTGGGGCATGGTAATCCAACACAAATCAATGCCCATGGTGTTATTTTTTTCATAAACCAAAAGTGTTGACTTTAAAGGTACAGAACAAACTTTAAAGTAAATACCCTGTGAAAATAAGAAATTAATTAACCATCCTTTGTAAATTCATAGAAAAGACAAATACTGTAAATTAGACCAATATTAATTATATTCTTTAAATGACCTACAAATACAAAACAAACTGTATTTGCCAAGGGGCTACCAAGTGTAGCAACAACCACTGAAAGAACATAAACACAACAGATATTTCCAATATAAACAATTCAACCAAGATAACCAACTTGCTAATTTCTTTTCTAATTCTGAACCCATACAAAAACAATAAATAAAGACGACTGACATTTTCAATATGAAAATTGGAACCGAGAACCGATCACTTCTTTGTCTTTTCAAATTCTGAACCCATACAAAACAAGGCTGTGTATTCCCAATCTGATTGATCCTAAATGTATCAATTGAAAAGCATCACTGACAAAACTATAACAGTCCTCTTACTCACTGTCATCCGTATTGAGACAAAATGGAAGACACAAATGGAGCCAACGTCTGGTGGTAGCATTTTGCCCGGCTGAGTCACAGTGCTCTGTGACAGCGTAGGACTCAGGGCAACTCTCTTGGAGACTGGTACTTCTTCCATTAGGGGAGGTGGCATCGCCAGTAGGCAAGTGGGCATCGCAGGTGACACAGTGACCACCGAGAGCAACGTTATCGAGACGATTTGAATTTAAAATTAGCTCAGTTGTCGTGAGCTGGTCGCCTTCCAATATCAACCCGTGCCGCTCCAAGGATAGACCATTGACGTTGAACGCATGCAAATCCGATATGTCCAGTTGAACATCACTGCTTGGATGAGAAGTCTGACAGGGTGAGCTACGGAAAAGTCTTCTTCTGGTCCCTTCAACTGATTGGCCTACAGGATGGCACATGGGAACATAGTCATCACGTTCATTCTTCTGTAAGGGTGCCTGGCGTGTTCTAGGTGAAGTGCAAGAGGATCTGCAGAGCTTAAGAGCTTCAGGGGAGCCATCTGCATCCTCTTCCATGGTGCTCCGTAGAAACATGGTGACATACTCGTCAGGCGATGACGGGTCGACTTCGCCGAGGCTATCCTTCACTTTCGAACAGCTATGTGGGAGCATCATCATGCACCCGTAAGGCCTTGCCAGGTCTAAGGGCAAAGAGGTAGCCCCAGGGGTTTTAGGAGGAGTGGGGGGCAGAGAGACTTCTGAAAGAGTACCATCTGCACCGTGAGGCACCAGGCCAGGTGTCATTGGCATATAACCATCTTTTGCTGCAAATTCACTCCAGCGACGGAGGGAGGAGGGTTTGGAGGAGAGGTATTTTTCACGTTTTGGAGTGCACAAAGTGTTTCGGTGGTATTCTCCGGAATGTTCTGTAGTGGACTTTTCCACAGCAATGCTCTCTCCTTGGCTGTTGTCTTCCAGGTGTGTTGTGTTGCACAGTGTGGCAGTGGTGTTACTATTGGAAACCTGAAAGATGCACCTCTCAGAGCCCAAAACATCAGAAATTATAGGGCGTCGGTCGCTGGCAGAACTGCAGACAGAGGTGTCATGGTGCCGGGGGTGTTTATCAATGCCACGGCCACTACTGCTGGACCCATTGACTGGGCTGCAAGTGGAAATGCAGGCACAGTGACTAAGGCTCTCCTCAAAACTCTTATTGATGCAGAAATCACAGAAAGGCAGGGTGCCATTACTGGGGCTGGTTCGTTGGTTGATTGTCCCCTCTACTTGGCTAGAGGTCTTTTTAGCGCCGAGGCCTTCGTCTCCTTCACTTTTCTTTGAGGAATGTTTGCGCACAACACTTCCAGCCTTTGAGGAACACCGTAGTCCGGTCTGGCTAGGTGGCAGGTTGCCATGAGGATGACGGCGCGTGTGAACTGCAGCGCAGGGGTTCGACGGGCACGACTGACTGGCGCTCCGCTGACGGAAATCAGGGATGGCCCTTAGTGCCCTCATGGCCTCCAGGATGGTCTCGTGGATGTTCTGAGCCAGCGCAGGGTCACCCGAGTCCACCTGCATCCAGATCTCCCCGGGCCCGGTGGAGGACGAACGGCCCACCTCGATGAAGAAGAAGCTCTCGGAGTGACCACAACGACGGATGTTAACCAGGGGCAGGTTCACAGAGGGCGTGTCCAAGCTCGCCTTCACCAGGCGGATGGTCTTAGCGGAGAGACAGAGACGACACACCCCAGCCAGGTTCTTGGTTTGGCCTAAACCTTTGGGCTTTACTATCACCTGCCACACCTCCTTGAAGATGGAGCCAGGAGCGAGTGTCCAGTATCCATCATCCATGTCCTCAGCATCCTGACGCTCCTTTTTCTCTTCAATCATCAGTTCACTCAAAGCCAGACACCAATCCTCTTGCTCCTTCTCACTCTCTGCGATCATGACAAAGTACTCATCCTTAGTGTACAGGGCTATTAGGTGCCTATGTTTAGAATCAGCCCTCTTGCTAATGGTGAGGCACTGATGGAGATAAATGATCTTCTTAGGAGAACTAACTGCACTGGTAGGTTTAGAAGATGTCATTTTATTCCTGAATTTCTTCTCACTATCATAGTATTCTAAGCGACTGGGGCCTGTGTTACTTGGCCCTCTCAAGACAAAAAATCTCTGGTTGCTAGGTTTCAGCTTTCTCAGGTATCCACATTTCCATACATCTTTTGCCTCAATACCAGAGGTAGTGACAGTTACCGCCATTGCAGAAACAGACAGGTGATGTGTAAGTTCAACATGTGCTCCATTGACACAGGAAGATGAAAACTGTTGCACCATGTTATCCAGAGAATTCTCAGGTAACAGATCATGGCCATCGCTATTGTCATTATAATGCCTTCTCAATTGTAGAATTTCACGGGGCAGTGGTGTTGTTTCCAGTTGAAGGTTTGCACTGGTGGGATAGGAGGAAGATGGTGATGATGAACGTCTTGAGGCAGGTGAATCGTAGCTTTGCGAACCGTATCCTCCGCTGTCCATACCACATTAATCAGAGGTTTTCCGTGTATTGAAAACACCTTCCCTGGTAAAAGAAAACGACTATTTCTCAATAGTTTGTGCACGTTTCACATGTTCATGTAATTATTAATTTTTGGTTATTTCCTCACCTTAATAGGTAATCACCAGGTATTTCGCGACTAAAAGCAACAACAATAATTGCAGTGTACTTGCAGCTTCGTAGCACATATTCAACTAATTAACTTATTTACAAGCCAAGCTGCTCTTCCGTAAAACGAAAACAACACTTTGGCAGATCTGCGATTCGATTTGTCAAGCTGTATAGTTCACCAGAACAGACAACTTGACAGCCAATGAGAACGAGGGCAATTAAAATTAGTACACGGATATGTTCTCCACGAACCACTTCAAAAAGGTGTATGATATTTTTTACAATCCTATGTGAACAAGCTTGCTCGAGTGACACTTGTGATAATCTAAGTAGGCCCATGTTTAAGCAATAATTAAGACACGAGCGGCGTGGTGCTACAGTAGCTAACAGGCTAAGGGCTGTTCTAAATCATGACGCAATTAGCCGTGGACAAAACCCCCCAGGCATAACTTGTTACTATAAACTGGTTATCAACCGAATTAGAATAGTATAAATAATTGGTAGCAATAAAAAAAATACTAGTATAGGAAGTATATACTTTTTTCAGCCAACCACCTGCTTTATAATGTATTTTTTTAACTAATGACAGTGGTTGTCATTTTGTGGGGTTTGAAATATATATATTTTTTTGATTTTCAAACAAATGTGTGCAAGATACCAAAGTGGAGTAGCGCTTAATTTGTCTCTCAGCGTTTTAAGTGCTCACTTCTCTGATAATGGAAGGATTGTAATCCTTCATGCCCTTCTTAATTTGGATTGGATGTTTAGGATTATCTATGTGATGCTGTGCGGCCTTCATTTCCATTTGGTGTACCTTCCCTTTCAGCCTTAGGGGGGCGATGTACTTTAGTCTGGCTGACGCCACCTACTCATGTCTATAGGATGTACAAGACTGGTGTCAGCCAGACTGGCAATGTAGGGCGTACTGGGCTGGAGCTCACATGAAAACACTGACATTTTTAAATGCCCAGATTCTGGTACTCTATTAATACTTTGTCCACTGGACAATTGATACAAAAGGCATATTGATGTTTGTGACATTTCCTTTATTTGTCTACACAGCTTTTTATTGCATCACAAGATACTGTACCTGCAGGTCCTCCTCAAATATATTGTGACCCGATCAAGTATTGGCATTTCCATTTCAGGTAAAACACATTTTTAACTCATGCCAAGGACTGCAGGGATATGGATAACTTTCAGACGGCTGAAAAGAGCCAGCTACAATCACATAATGGTTTTAACAGAAACAAATAGATCCAGTTGCAAAACACTATCATATTTACTGTACAGGTCAATACTATATACATGCAATCCCTATGGGAAACGTTGTATGTAATTACATACTTGAACCATTTTTCTCTGTTCATTTGGGAACATGAGAATTACGCATGCTTCAGAGATTATCAAGACTGCATGTCATGCCTCCATCAGACTATGTCAAAATCATTTGTTTGGTTTGTTTTCACCAAGAAAACAAGTGTCTTCTTTCTCAGGTATCAATGACTTATCTGCTGTGTGTGCTTCCAGAAAAGGAAATCTGGGGTGAGGGGCAGATGAGAATTGTTATCCCTCTACAGCTCAGCGATTAATTATTCCCATATGCTATTTATATCTCCTCCAGAGACAAATTATTTTTGAAGAGCTTCTTATCAAATTCTCTAGTGTCCTTGGATTTAGGACTACCTGGCCTGACAACTTATAGCCGACCCTGCCCATCACTGTCCACAGCCCACCTGGTCATCCCTGTTTTTGTCCACATGGTTGTGCAGCTGATCTGGATTCCATCTAATGACTCACAGTCCACCTGGTTTTCTTGACCCATTGGTCATCTGAACATGCAAAAATATTGATGTGTCCCCAAAACGGTCATGTACTTTTATTATCTCACCCGGCACAGCCAGGAGAGGACAGGCCACACCTCAGAGTCTGGCTCATCTCTATGTTTCTTCCTAGGTTCCTAATCACAGTGCATCAATTTCTTGTTGTTGCTCGCTCCTTGGGGTTTTTAGTCTGGGTGTCTATATAAGCACTTTGTGAAAACTGCAGATCGCAGAATTATCTTATGCATTGTGTTGTATTGTGATATATCCACTGAAACCAGCTGTATTATGTCCAGCAGTACAATTTCACATTGTCCCAGTGAAACATTGTTGTCTATTTGTTTTTGAAACGTCCATTGATTCGGATCCGCTCATAGCTCCACACAGACAGTTGTCCATTTCCTGCTCACGTACAAAGTCTTATGGTGGCAGTGACTTTTCAAACTAATTTCTATAGGAGTACCGAGCCATGGTTGGAAGAAGATTTTCAGTGCCACAATGGCAAATACAAGTGCAGAGAAAGTATCCTGTTTTCATCTGTTGAGAGTTCTCCTTATCTGCTTGTGTTGTTTTTTTGAAAAGAGATATTGCAATGATGATAAATCATCATACTGTTGTCCTCATCCAAACCTCCCACAATCCGAGTCACTGTCCGCACAGTTGAGAGCCTCCTAACTGCTTTCTGCAGGAGATGCTTTAAGTCCGCTGTCTTCATTCTGAAAGACAGCAAGAAGGATGCGGACGTCAGTTCATGAAGGCTGTGGTCTTTTTTTCCCCCTTGAACTCTCATTGCTGTGTCCTTAGCAAGAATTCTAAAGAGCGAGTCCCACTTGCACTCCGGGTTAAGTTTGAAAGAACATAAAGTTAGTCAGGTTTTAGTAAGATCTTCAGAGATCTTCATGCAGGGAAAAAAAAGTCCAGGAAGAGTAAAAGGCAGTGTACAAAATGAGAAGTGTCAGTGATTGAGTACTGTAGGCGTAAGCACCTCGGAATATTCTATATTTTTCATGCATACAGTATCTCACAAAAGTGAGTACACTCCTCACATTTTTGTAAATATTTGATTATATCTTTCCTGTGAAAACACTGAAGAAATGACACTGCTACAATGTAAAGTAGTGAGTGTACAGCTTATATAACAGTGTAAATTTGCTGTCCCCTCAAAATAACACAACACACAGCCATTAATGTCTAAACCGCTGGCAACAAAAGTGAGTACACCCCTAAGTGAAAATATCCAAATTGGGCCCAAAGTGTCAATATTTTGTGTGGCCACCATTATTTTCCAGCACTGCCTTAACCCTCTTGGGCATGGAGTTCACCAGAGCTTCACAGGTTGCCACTGGAGTCCTCTTCCACTCCTCCATGACGACATCACGGAGCTGGTGGATGTTAGAGATCTTGCGCTCCTCCACCTTCCGTTTGAGGATGCCCCACAGATGCTCAATAGGGTTTAGGTCTGGAGACATGCCAGTCCATCATCTTTACCCTCAGCTTATTTAGCAAGGCAGTGGTCGTCTTGGAGGTGTGTTTGGGGTCGTTATCATGTTGGAATACTGCCCTGCGGCCCAGTCTCCGAAGGGAGGAGATCATGCTCTGCTTCAGTATGTCACAGTACATGTTGGCATTCATGGTTCTCTCAATGAACTGTAGCTCCCCAGTGCTGGCAGCACTCATGCAGCCCCAGACCATGACACTCCCACCACCATGCTGTAGGCAAGACAAACTTGTCTTTGTACTCCTCACCTGGTTGCCGCCACACACGCTTGACACCATCTGAACCAAATAAGTTTTTCTTGGTCTCATCAGACCACAGGACATGGTTCCAGTAATCCATGTCCTTAGTCTGCTTGTCTTCAGCAAACTGTTTGCGGGCTTTCTTGTGCATCATCTTTAGAGAAGGCTTCCTTTTGGGACGACAGCCATGCAGACCAATTTGATGCAGTGTGCGGCATATGGTCTGAGCACTGACAGGCTGACCCCCCACCCCTTCAACCTCTGCAGCAATGCTGGCAGCACTCATACGTCTATTTCCCAAAGACAACCTCTGGATATGACGCTGAGCATGTGCACTCAACTTCTTTGGTCGACCATGGCGAGGCCTGTTCTGAGT
>JACXGI010001553.1:0-28683 GCA_016801175.1 Esox masquinongy
AACCAGGTTATTGTAAGGTTTTTATTTTTCATTTTTCCCCCTCAAAGATTTCAGTTTGTTTTTCAATTGAATTGTTCACATTATAGGTCACATTAAAAGTGGAAAAAGTTCTGACATGATTTATCTTTGTCTCATTCTTTTACATCACAAAAACCTGGCATTTTCACAGGGGTGTGTAGACTTTTTATATCCACTGTATGCTTTATAATTAGAGCATACAATGCTTCCCTACATAGAATATCAAGCATATCATGCTTGCACTCTGGTTATGTCATGTTAATACTACATTTTTTGCAAGTACATCTGAGTGCCAGAAATAAAAGTAATAGAAAAAACTATTTTAAATAAACCAAGAGTTTACAATTCAGATTACTTTGTTTATCATACTTGTAATCAACAACGGATAACTTTTTCAAGTAGTCTGCTTAACCCTGTGTATGCTAGGACTGCAATGACTATTTGCCTAAATTGCCTTTTATTTGACTGGTACAATCCGTCGACTTCCATTTCGGCAGTCGTATACATGTCACTTACATGTTGCCCATATTTGCATATATGTTTGGCAACTGTGTGAGGATTACCTGAAATATTTCTGAGCCTGCAGACAGCAGCGAGCCTACACATTGACCCAACAGGCGGGCAAAATAATCTAATGTGCCAGATTATTTCAAAACATACAAAAAAATTCTAAATCGCAATAGGTGCTCAGAATTGGTTTTCGACAGAATTTCACATGAACTATGCTTCACCACTTAAAACGAGAGCATACTAGTATAGAACGCTGTTTGGGCTCCGCGTATCTAAAAATATTTATTTCAAATAAAACAATTTAACACGTAAAATATGGTTATTGACCAATCATGACTCCTTACTCCTTACACTATCCCTTGTAATTTATGTCAAAGTGATTCATTATGATGCCGATAAAGTTAAATCTTGCACACTCACAGCTGTATGGAAAAGCAGACCCACCATGAATTAGGGGTGGGTATTGGCAAGTACCTTGCGATACGATATATATCATGTTATACATGTTACGATTCAATACATCACGATTCATCACGATACCACAACTGAATCACGATACTTACTGAAGTGCTAAAGAAAACCTCAAATAATATTAGGCTATATACTTGAAAGGACAATATTTAGCTAATCTCCATTAGCAACCCCTAATAAAAAAGAACCACTCAAGAATCGAGAATGCTGCTGTTAATTACTGAAAATTCTCAAAATAAATCTTATTTTCTCACATATTTCAAACAAACTGACATAGCACAAAAACAAAAACCAAATTACAATTACAAGTTAACTTTGTTTTAAAGAGCACGTACTCTTCATTAATTTGACAACACATTAATGTAACTTGGAATAATAATATTTGTTTTCTCCCATTAACAAACAATAGAAAGAACAAGTCTAAGTTCGCAAAACGATATATTGCGACGAGGGTGAGCCAGCAGTCAAAGTACAGCTAATATGATCATAATAAAGTAAGCACAAGGCAAATCTCAAGACATACGAGTTTTCATAATTGATAAGGGAAAGTATGTGGCGTACATCTTTTGGCAGATGCAGGACATCATCGCGATCAAGTGACAACGTCGTCAGCGAAGCACCACATTGCTGCTTCATGGCTTGCTCATGAATAAGAGCTTGTTGCTGCACAAGCGAAACATTTGCGGGCAGACATCTTTATTTTAATCTGACAGACGAAACAAACCAGACAATTAGTTGTCTAGTTAGCAATGGCATTTTCCATATTTGAATGAAATCGGAAGAAATGCGAGAAAATAAACCAACTAGTCAGCCGGCTACACAGCTACTACGCTTTCCATTACAAGACGACTGAGCAAGCAACCATTAGAGCTCCACAGCTGATGTGCTTGTCTATCAAGTTGTCATGACAGGGTTGCTGTTGTCATCTAAAAAATATTACCAACATTTCACAGCATAATGTATGGACAACACAAAACTTATAGCCACAGTTTATTTCTTACTCACCTCAACATCATTATCGCTTTCAAGGACGTTTCTAACCTCGTATCACCAAACAACACAGAAACACTCTCTTCTAACGTAAAAAGTCGTGGCCGCTTTGGCGCGAGGATTTTGAGTAAGGAAATTAATAAAACAATAAAGTCAAATGACAGCATACCCTTTGCTGGTTTCTTATTAATGACGACATCCATGGGAATACAGTAACAGGGTTTTATCAGGTAGATTTTGTGATAATATACACAACTATTACTGTTACAGAAACACGCCCCTTCAGCGACCGCTCCAGTAATTTAAAAGATGGCTGTCGACAGCATAATAAATAAATAAACATCGATTCTAGAGATAAGAATATCGATACAATATTGTGAAAAAAAGAATCGCGATTTTACATTAAATCGTTGTATTGGCACAGCACTACCGTGAATCCTCACACTCAGTGGCTGCTGGTCTGGGAAAAGTCAAGTAGCTGTCTGTATTAAAATGTCTGGGATCTTTAATTCTAGCTCATGAAAGATTGGACCATGACTTTACATGTTGTTTATTTTGATTCAATGTAAATGGAACACTACAGACTGTGAGCCATGTTTTTTTTTTTTTTTTTTAGATTATTTAAACTATTGAGGATTTAATCCAAAGAATAATTTATCAAAATTAAGGATAGCTGCAGCCCTAGTGTATAGTATAGTGACTTTCTGCAATGTATTCTGTTTTGGTATCCTCTATATCAAGTATTCATACTCACACATGCATGCAAGCACACAATAATCAGCAGAACTCACATTTTCTGCTACTATTGGAACTGTCTCTTTACTGTAAGGAAAAGGCCTGAGCAGCCTGAACAAACAGCTATCCCAGAGAGGAAGCCCCACCAGGATGGCCATGGTAATACTGGGACAAACAGGAAGACCATAACCGTGGGGATGACACAGGAAATATTGGATAATCTGTTCTCCGGAGATGGAAAATATGTTCATTTCTAAAGATTACAATACTTTCTGAGCAAACACCATTGACTATTGTCACTTTATTAAACATGTTTCAATCATTCATCTTTTCACAGTTATAAGTGACACATGTTCTATAATAAACGATGCAGTTTATGCCTGTAGGGGAATTACCTTCAGATATTACAGCATTTGTAGTTGAAGTTCAGTTTTACAGTGTTGTGTGACAAAAGCAGTCAGGTCACCCAGAGGACAAAAGTACCAAAATCAATGTTTTTAAAAGATTTTCCTGCATGCATTGGTAATACAGGAAAATCATCAGTCAGACACAGGCAGACAGTCTCTCCTTCACAGTATGCATCTGGGGTGCTCCACTCTCCTGGTGAGACAAGCCTGTGAAATATTCACTCCGCATCCTCTTATTTCTTTGTATGCTAGAGTGTGTGTATATGTGTAAGTGTTTGTGTGTGTTTGTGTCAAGGTGGGTTGTCTCTGTTCTGTTCTCCTTTCATACACTTCCATCGGGTTCTTCAAAGAAACCAAATCAACTCCTCTTTGTTTGGAGAACCATCTAATAACCTTGCCTATTGAAGGAGATTCCTCCTTTTGGAAAGATTTCAAAAGAGCGTATATTGTTGGTGATATTTTCTATATCGCCTGCACAGGATTTTCTGTAATCGCATTGCTTTGAGTGTGTATCTTGTGTTACATTTGTGGTCTAGACTTGGATTGACTCAGACTGTCCTATCAGGACTGTTCATTGAAATTAGACTTAGCCCTTCACCTAATGTTGTAAACTATAATTATTAAAAAACATGTCAACAATTGTTACTTTTTAGTATCCATATCCATTACCAATTTGAAAAAGTACACACCTATGTGTTTACCTTTATGGAAAGAACTGTTTGTGCATCCTTTTATGGACGTTACGGAATTGGCAAAATGATATTCAAATGTAAAGCAACTTATCTCTGGACAGGAGAAACATAAAGAGAGACTGATCATCACTAAACCAGTTCAGAGACTCAAATGAATGTCTATGGACTATATTTACACATGATAGTTAAACAATATCCTATTATGCTGGATATTTGTATTCACTGTATGTTTTTGTGAATCTGAAAAGGTCTAATTTGCATTTCAGCCTGGACGGTGAATGATAAATGTACACAACCACAAAGTTCTACCTACAGTAAATGTCCTAATGCATTAAACATTCCACACATGACATTTTCAGAGTAGGAAAATTTAAATAACTTTTTTACGTTTCAAATCTCAGGATGTTTCTGAATCAACCAAACAGTTCGTTTGTATATATGGCCTATTAGTCCATTACCAGCCTGAACCTAAATCTTTACATGTTGGGACAATATGATGAAGACGATAATAATTTCAGTCCAAACACCTAAAAGAGGTGTAAATGTATGTCTTTATTGGATATGTCATATTTGACAGGTGTTCAAGAACACAAACATTCAAGCAAATCAATATATTTAGTGATACTTGCAATATTCAACAAATATAATATGGTAATTCCATTCCATACATAGGTAGACCACTATGCACAGTGTTAAAATGCTAATTTGTAATACGCCACATAAACAGAATATAACAGACTATGCCTTTTTTGCATTTGTTCAAATCCTAAAGTGTTTTACTGTAATTGTGTGTTGCAACGGAGTGGATCGGAGACCATAGTGGGCCATCATCACAGGGATGTATAATGCAAACCTTACTCTCAACTGGAAACAATAGGTCACTCTTTTAGAGGTAGGTAGAGACGGCACCTCAGCCCTGTCTGTAACACCAAACCAAACCTACTATTCTAATGGCATTGGAAGGATAGGTTTTAACAACAGTAGTTTCGTTTTTACAGTCACTCTGCCGCAACACACTCAAGTAAACTAATCAAAAGTATGATTTGGATTAGAAAAATATATGAGTTAGTGGAATTACAAATACAGCAATGGTTTAAACACAGTATTTAAGACCTTTTCATAAAAAGAAACTAACTACAATCAGTTTAACCAGGTACAGTTTTCCATAGGTCAAATCATGCATCAGTGGGTAATTGTCATGTACATTCCTCATAAAAAGCTACAGATAACCTAATTGGCATCTGACCAGTGTTGCTAGTTGAAAAAGAAACACAGATCCAATGTAAACAGATGGTCTACACTGTGTATGTCTTGCTCTCTGGAAAGCATATATTTGAAAATAAATGGCAGTTCTGCCAGCTAAGATCTATGTTTGCTTGTAAGACAAATAAGAAAATGAAGGACAAGGACGAAAGCAGACTTTGAGGAGATTTTAAAAGAAGTAAAGCTTTGGGTTCCGACAGCCTCTTTATGTTGAGTGACTACTTTGAGACTAGCACATGCAAACAAACAAGACCTGGCTTCTCTACTCTCTCTAGTCACTGGATAACATAACACTATGTAGATGTGCTTAGAATCAAAATATTTTCAACCTGGCATGAAGAGGAGGAGGAAACCACTCTTTAACGGTCACTCTGAGTCATTGGCTGGGCTGCCACGTCTTCCAACCAGACAGCATGGATGAATGCACGCACAAACACTTCTCCACACTTTTTGTTGGATTGCGTCTGCACCCTGACTTGTCTGGGACCACTAATTTCAGGACCAACTCCATTTCACACCTTCTTTAAAACCAAACCGAGCTACTATTCACAATACACAGAGGGTTACAGTGAGCAAAGGATGTACCATGTCCCAGATGTTTAGGATTTTGTGTACACAAGCGGAGCAGGAATAAGAGCAGTGGGGTTGGACAGAAAGTTCTGGATGATATAGAAGGGACAGCCAGCGAGGCTGCAGGAGGCAGACTGGAGTGTTGAGTTCTATTTTATTTTCAGTGTTTGTGCTTGTGTAAAAACCCCCATGTTCTCTTCAGTGCCACTGGAACCCTGGTTCACTACGGGCCCAGGGAACAAAAACAAAAAAACACAAATAGAACAATAACTACATCAACAACAACAAAAACAGTTCCATTCACATTTAAATGGAACAGCACTCCCCCTGAAGGACTCACCCTGGCAGTGCAGGCTTTACACATCCACTCAGGACCTTCAGGATGATACAAAGAAAACAATGAGGCTGGTGTTCATATCACAAACAGAGACAGAGAGGTTAGTGTACCTGTCCACACATTCTTATTGAAGGCCCTTTTCTGCTGACAGAGGTACGAGCTGACAGAGGTATAGCTACATAATCCATAGCTAGGCTCATACACAGAGAGAATTCACACTTCTATATCATTCCAATGTCAAACTCACTGTTGGATCATATGGTTAAATGGTTTCCTGAAACTTCCGGCTAGCCCACTCATCTTATAATTATTTGTGTACTTCCTACATACCTCATGGGATGAGAGGTGATTTGCCAGCTCACTTGAAACTAATGTTTCATTGCTCAGATATAGTATGCTCTAAAGTTAAGTGTCTTTCATAAAATGATGATGATTTAGCAGTAAATCAGTGTAATAATACACTTCTTAATCGACCCAAAGGATGTTTGAATAGCCTTGCAGCTTCTTTTGAGAGGTGATATAAAACGTTTAATAATCATAAATTTTACTGACTTTGATGAATATGATTTACAAAATCATTAGGTAATAAACTAAAAGCCATTAGTTCTAGCAGGTCATTT
The DNA here is from genome assembly GCA_016801175.1 of Esox masquinongy. NCBI lineage: Eukaryota > Metazoa > Chordata > Actinopteri > Esociformes > Esocidae > Esox > Esox masquinongy. Next base: position 6,614 of record JACXGI010001553.1, read on the forward strand.
GGCATAACGATGAGAGAATTTCTTTTGATTAGTGTCATTAAAGAGGCGTTGCTGTGCTTACTGTGATATCTTGCAGTTGTTTGTAGTGACAAAACGTCCTGTGTAGTGGATATTACACCTCACCACATTGTTGGTGAAGTCAGACTCCAAGATAAGGTACTTTGGGTTGACCTGGAGCTGAGAGGCAGAGGAGAACACAGTTTTTTAATATTTTATTTTGTGTGTGACTCTGTTTTTCAGTGTAGGAAGAGTAGCTGTTGCTAATGCAAAAGCTAACAGGGATCGAAGCAAACAAATTAACAAACAAGATGATACCACTGAAGCTAAGGAAGTAGGAATGAAACAACAAGCTTACACAGTACGTAAACCAGTGTATCAGTGGAACTCTGGGGGAGGGAATAGGGAAATGATAAGGAATCATTATTGCAATGGGTGTGCAACCCAGATTGGGATTTGAACCTCACTGAAACACTTAAGGCAAAGACAAAAAGAAAGACCTAGTAAATTGTATGCAGGTTAAGATCAATTTGTTCCAGTAATCTGGTTAGGTGAACCTTTTCATATAGAATGTTCTCTTGCTTCATTGAACCTTCCAAATACACACAAGAACTTTCCTCTGTATCTGTTCTTACCCTTAGTACGTAGTTCCCAGGTTGGATGTCTGTTATATCAATCCACTGGCAATCAATATCAGCGTTGTACGTATCGTAGCATCCCGGACTCAGGCCCTAAAGGAACATGTGGAACACAAACAGACCATGCTTATTGCTCATCATCATAGAAACAAATCTGCCCCATCTTTGACTCCTAGTAAGACTCTGACTGACTGAGTTGGAAGAACTATTAAACTACAGAAACTTTATCCTTGACCATTAAAAACTCAGATTGGTGCAGAACCATTGAAATCTCAGATTTGTGTAGCAAGACTAAGACCTTCTGACAAATGGATGTTCCCATGCCAGGTCTACAATATGAAAGGAACATTTCACCCTTGGTAACTTTTAAGAGATTTGCATCATGTTTGAGAAATTTCTAGGTCAGCGGGATTTGTTTCACTCATAACTATCCAGAAAAAGTATTTGCATGCTAAGCAACACATACCATTACATCAGAATGTGAACTGAAGCACTAATAAGATCTTAAAAATGAATGTAGTCATGTTTTCTTTCATTTGCAAAGCCTCCATGTTATACAATGTTCTACTCTTCATGCTATGCTAAGTCAATTTGTGTGTAGTTGCAGATGTTCTGAACTGATAGAGCCATGTCTTTCAGCAATATTCATATCTGCAAAGTGCCAAAAATGTTCCTCTATCTAAAAGACTAAAACTCTGGGGGAACAGTACTTTCTGTTTGTCCTTGACCCTCCCCCTTCCCTCGGTGGGACCTCTAAACATCATCCCAGTAGACTGTCTGGGTAGTGCTAGCTAGCTAACTTACTTTACATTTTATTTATTTACTTTATTTATGCAGGGAAAACCAGTTGAGACTGAGGTCTTATTTACAGTGGTGCCCTGTTTTACAACAACTAACAATAAAAACATGTATAAAACAACAATTTTAAAATGATATAAAAGACATTTAAAAAAAGCAAGTACAATTCACTGTAAAATGTTCAGTCAGACACTTTTTAAAATGTGCTATGGACAGAGTATCCTTCAACCTAAGATCATCATTCCAAGTTTGAGGGGCACAGAAGGTAAACGATGTTGTACTTATCATAGATTGAGCCCGGGGAACCTTGAGAACTATCCAATCTTGCGATTGTGTTTGATAAGGGCTGTTTTTCAATATAATTTTAGAGGCAAGATAATTTGGAAGTTTCTGTAGGATGGCTTTATCAACAAAAAATATAAAGTGTCTTGCCTTTCTGGAAAACAAGGAATCCCAACAAACAGCAGTATATAAAAGACAGTGGTGTGTATAAAAGCTTTCACCAGTAATAAAACGCAAAGCAGCATGTAAACAGAGTCCAGGCTTTTTAAAACAGAAGCGGAGGCATGCATGTACAGTATCACCATAATCTAACACCGACATAAAAGTGGCCTGAACAATTTCATTTCTATGTCAAGATGACAAGCATGCTTAATTTCTATAAAAGAACCCAGTTCTGAACTTCATTTTATTTACCAACTCAGTAATGTGGGTTTTAAAAGAGAGTTTATTATCTAACCCAAGATATCCGTATGAAGTAACACATTCTCAAACCGAATTGTCCAGTGTGGTAATTTTAAAAGTATCCGCACCTATGTTTCTGGAACTAGAAAACACCATATCCTTTTTTCATTTACATTTAAAACCAAGCAAAGATTTATAAGGGAATATGTTAAAGCTTGGAAGTCAGACTGCAAGTGCAAAAATTATTGTGCAAGGAAGGAGCTGCTGTATACAGTACTTCGTCATCAGCATAGAAGTAAAAATTAGATTTTCCCACAAGGTTACAAATATAATTTATATACACCGATCAGCCATAACATTATGACCACTGCCTAATATTGTGTAGGTCCCCCTTTTGCCGCCAAAACAGCCCTGACCCGTCGAGGCATGGACTCTACTAGATCTCTGAAGGTGGGCTGTGTTATCTGGTATATTTAAGTCCTGTAAGTTGCAAGGTGGGGCCTCCATGGATCAGACTTGTTTGTCCAGCACATCCCACAGATGCTTGATTGGCTTGAGATCTGGGGAATTTGGAGGCCAAGTCAACACCTTGAACTCGTTGTGTACCTCAAACCATTCCTGAACCATTTTTGCTTTGTGGCAGGGAACATTATCCTGCTGAAAGAGGCCAATGCCATCAGGGAATGCCGTTGTCATGAAAGGGTACACATGGTCTGCAACAATGCTCAGGTAGGTGGTATGTTTCAAAGTAACATCCAAATGAATGGCAGGACCAAAGGTTTCTCAGCAGAACATTGCCCAAAGCATCACACTGTCTCTGCCAACTTGCCTTCATCCCATAGTGCATCCTGGTGCCATGTGTTCTCCAGGTAAGCGATGCACACGCACCTGGCCATCCACGTGATGTAAAAGAAGATGTGATCCATCAGACCAGGCCACCTTCTTCCATTGCTCCGTGGTCCAGTTCTGATGCTTACATGCTCATTGTAGGTGCTTTCGGCAGTGGACAGGGGTCAGCATGGGCACCCTGACTGGTCTGTGGCTATGCAGCCCCATACGCAACAAACTGTGATGCACTGTGTGTTCTGACACTTTTTCAGCAATTTGAGCTACAGTAGCTCGTCTGTTGGATCGGACCACACGGGCCAGCCTTCGCTCCCCATGTACATCAATGAGTCGCTCAGATCCTTACGCTTGCCCATTTTTCCTGCTTCTAAAAAATCAGGACAGAATGTTCACTTGCTGCCTAATATATCCCACCCACTGGCAGGTGCCATGATAACGAGATTATCAGTGTTACTCACTTCACCTGTCAGTGGTCATAAAGTTATAGCTGATCGGTTTATATGGTAAACAGTAATATGCCCAAAATTGAACCCTGGAGAATTCCTTTATGAACTGCAATAAACTTCACACCCATACGTAACAACCGCTTGAGTCCTGTTACTAAGATAGTTTTTAAACTAAAAACATTAAAAACAATTTTCATACCCAATGAGGACAATTTTTCCAACAAGACAGAGTGGTCAACAGTGTCGAATGCCTTGGACAGATTAATTAACTTAGTTTTGCATCCTAGGCCTTAGCAATATCATCTACAACCAACGTGGTTGCGGTAATAGGACGGTGCCCTGGGCTAAAATCAGACTGAAATTTTTTCAATATGCCATTTTTAGTTAAAAAAAGAACACAGCTATATGCTTACTAGTGACTCCAATATCTTAGCAGGACAAGACAGTTAAGAAATAGGTTGATAATTGTCAAGGACACTAGTGTCTCCGCCTATATGTAGAGGCAGCACGTGCAATTTTCCAAATAATTGGAATGATCCCAGTTGACAAAGATTAAAAATATGCATTAGTGCCCCTGAGATAAACAGTGCTACCCTGCCCAGCAGGCATGGATCAATTTATCAGGACCTGTTGATTTCCTAGCATTTATAGATATTAAAGCATCTAGCTCCTTATTTTCTGAGAATGGTTTTAGGGAAAAATCTTGACTATCACCAAAAGTTTTCTGCATAAATATCCAATTATCATGGGAGGCAGTAGTAGAATGTTTTTCAGAGAGGTTGCCGGCTCTAATAAAGTGGCTATAAAGAGCATCAACAATAGTGTTCTTGTCAGTAATAGGACCAGTCTCCAAGACTAATTGCTTTGGTAAGGAGGTGTGTGAGCTGTGTATTACACAACACAAGGGCATGTCATCATGATTTGAAGCATAACATTTTTGCAAGTGATCTCACATGGTGATATTGAACCCAAGCTTTCTCCTGATGATATCCTGATGAAGCAGTTTCAAAAATGGATTGAATCATTTTTTTGTAATTGAAATTGGACCACAATAGTTTTGAGTGGTTAATGTCAGCAAATAGGTAAGTTCATTCTGTTGATTTTGTATATTGCTTCTTGCTAAACAAACTGTGGCTGTTGGAACTGACCTACTAAAAATGTGCTTAGTAGGTGAGCTATTGTGACGGCTGCTCCGCGTGGCGCTGCGTGCTCTCTCCTTCTCCGGCGCTCCACCTCGCCGGTGTACTAACCACCGGCTGGAGAAGATGGCGGCAGCGCACCCATCACACCCTCACACCTGTTTTCTGTTAGTCATTAGGATGTCTATTTTAGTTCCTGATTTTCACCAGCACCTCACGGGTTATTGCGTCTATCGTGTTGTTGACCGTGTGCTGCTGTTCCTTTTTGTGGACAAAGACCAAAACGTGAGCCTACGTGTCAGTGCCGTTTTGTAACTTTGTTTTTTGCCTCTCCATTATGCACTCGCTACCCTCGCACCTCACAGCTATGGTGAAATTTCCTTTTAATAACCTAGTGTAGAAACAGATGTTTCAGCCCACAGTTTATGAGCCTAAGTGTCTACCTGAGTGTAAGAACTGTTGGCCTATGTACAGTGACGTTAGTGTGAGATGTGTTCATGTACAGTGTTGAGCCCCTTTGACCTTTTCTACATATCATCGTGATAGAAATGAAATTTCACTACCGATCAAAGTCCATAAGGTTGAAGTGAAAAAAAAATCTAGAGATTGTTCTAAATGTCTCACAAATACAAAACAGAAAATATTTAACAAATTTTTAGCCATTTGTCTTTGCAAAATTGCCTGCTCAATCAATCAAATCAATCAAATGTATTTTATAAAGCCCTTTTTACAGCCACATTGTTCTAAAGGGGTTTTACAGATACCTAGCCTGAAACTCAAAAGAACAAGCAACAAGAGATAGTGCACAGAGATAAGCCCAGTCAAGTTGGATGGGGACCTCTGGTGAACAGCAATTTTCAACTCTCTCCACATATTCTCAACCAGACTGAGGCCTGAGCTATGACTAAGCCACTCTGGGACATTTACCTTTTTGTTTTTAAGCCACTCCAATGTGACTTTGGCGGTATGTTAGAGGTTAACGTCATGCTAGAAAATCATTCTCCCAAATCCCAGGTCTCTTTCAGATTTTAGCTGGTTTTCTTCAAGGCTTTCCCTTTGCTTTGCTGCATCCATTTTACCCTTTATATTCACAAGCTTTACAGGGCGTGATGAAGAGAAGCATCCCCATAGCATGATGCTGATGGTGTTCTCATGATGAATTTCAATTTCACGACATACTGTTTTTGTGTTGGTCAGTGGTAACAATTAGTGATAAAATCCTTCTTGCTGTTGTTGTAACAATAAAATGTGGAAAGTCTGAGAGGGGTGAAAACACCCCCCCCCCACACACTTTAGGGCCTCCTGGACTAATGAATCTCACCAGACATATTCACAATTCTGCCACATTCTCTCCATTCCTTGATAATAGGTGAATACTTTTGAGAGTCACTGTATCTACCTGAAAGAGAGATGTGCTGTTGTATCTACCTGAGTGTGAGATGTGCAGGCGTAACGCTTCAGGTGGCCAAAGTCACAGGTGGTGTCCTCAAGACAGAAGCTGGCCTTGTGTCCCTCCGCCACCTTCCTTCCTGTGGTGACCTCCAACAGGTCATAGTGACTGAACTCATCCATGCTGTGGTAGTGTCTGTAAATAGACAGAATGACACATACATAGGCGCTAGTACAATAACTGTGTAGTAAACACTAACACTGTTAGCAACAGGTAAAAATCAGAAAGAAAAGCAATATGATATAACTGAAAAATGTCATCCTGGAATGTTTTTTCGGGGAGAAAAATGTCACAACATTGCATTCAATTGGTGGGGGGGGGCTACATAAATTAATCTCAGACATGACTCCTAAAAGAGTACATTGCATTCAATAAAGGCAAAAATTGTCTCACAATGTTTTACAGTATGCCTTGAGAAATGCATCGAAGACATGAAGCTTAAGTGAATACATTGAATTCAATAGGGGGAAGATTAGCCTCAAAATATTGACATGTAAAGAAAGGCATCAAAGACATGACTCAAGTGAATACATAGCATTCAATGAAGGGAAGATTAGCTTCACAATGTTGATGCCTAGAGAAATGTGTCACGGACATGAGCCCTTAGTAAATACACTTCATTTAATAGGGGGAAGATTAGCCTCACATTATTGATGCCTAGATAAATGTGTCATGGACATGAGCCCTAAGTGAATACATTTTGTAGGGGGGAAAGATTAATATCACACTACGGACACCTATTGCAGGCAGATATAAACTCACAAATAGACATCTCTCTCAATTTGCATATCACACTATATCCTTTTCTCTTCTTTCTGTCCCTCCATCTTCTCTCTCTCCTTACCTCTGTCTCAGTCCAGCTCCTTTATGACCCCCATCCTCTTCTCTTTTGATCATCTTCTCCTACTCCTCTTGCCTCCTTTAGTCTCCCCTATTCTTTTTATTTCTGTCTTTCCCTCCCTGTCTCTCTCTCCCACTACCTCCCTTCTTTCCCCTCATATGAAACACTTTTTCATATCCATCTTTTCCCCTCATCTCTCCCACCTCCACACACAGTAAATAGTCTGTCAGTCTGTTGACTCCCTCCCTCTTCTCTATCGCTTCTTCTCCCTTCCTTTGTCTTCTATTACTCTTTCTCACTCTTATTTCTCTCTCCCCTCCCTCCCTTCTTTACCTTTTCCCTTTCTAATCCCTTTCCCTCATTCACTCTCCTCTTTCTATGCCTCCCCATTCTCTCCCCCTCCTTCTTCACCCCCCTAACCCTCTCATCTGTCACTCACTCCCCCTCCACTCTCTCTCCCCCTCTCCATTATCTCCCCCCTCTCCATTCTCACTCCCTCTCCATTCTCACTCCCTCTCCATTCTCTCTCCCACTCCATTCTCTCTCCCTCTCCATTCTCTCTCCCTCTCCATTCTCTCTCCCTCTCCATTCTCACTCCCTCTCCATTCTCACTCCCTCTCCATTCTCACTCCCTCTCCATTCTCTCTCCCTCTCCATTCTCACTCCCTCTCCATTCTCACTCCCTCTCCATTCTCACTCCCTCTCCATTCTCTCTCCCTCTCCATTCTCTCTCCCTCTCCATTCTCACTCCCTCTCCATTCTCACTCCCTCTCCATTCTCACTCCCTCTCCATTCTCTCTACGCTCCACCTCTGACCTTTCTCACATCTCCACAGACAGTATATAGACTTGTAAAGATGTGCCGAGGACACTGACCAATAACACAATACATTGTCGGCCGCTACGGGTAAATATCTCCCTACTGAATGCAATGCATTAACTTAGGAGTCATGTTCCTGATGCATTTCCCTAGGCTTCACTAGTGTATCACTAATCTTTACCCTCATTTAATGCAATGTATTCCCTTAGCAATCATGTCTTTGACTCCTTTCTTCCAGCATCAATATTGTGAGAGTAATCTGCTGCTCATTGAATGCAATGTATTTACCTAAGCCTTATATCCTTGATGCTTTTCTCTGTGTATCAATAATGTGACGATAATCTTCCTTCTATTAAATGTGTTGTGTTAACTTTAGTGTTATACCAATTTACTATTATTTCTGTTTTCGATTTATATAAATCTATTTCTCTATCCATTAATAATACCCTCACAGACTGCAATGTAAAAAAGAAGGTTTTGAGTGAGGAAAAAGAAGGTAAAAAAGAAGGTTTTGATTGAGGAACAGAAGGGTTAAAATTAAGAGACCACTGCAAATTGAATGCTTCTGTTCCTCACTTCAACTTTTTTGGAAAGGAAAGAAAAAGGTGCAGTGGTCTCTTGTTTTCCGGAGCTGTATTTACTAATGCCTCATGTCATGTTACTAGACTGAAACTTTTTAATTACATCATGTTGGACCAAAATTTAAACCATTCGATATTTATCTTTTCCTATTTCAATGTGATTATTTTATCTACAATGACTTACAGGAGCAATTAGGATTAAATGTCTTGCACTGATAAGATTTTTTGTTGCATGTTTCCTAATGGATTTGAACCAGTGACCTTTCCTGCTCAGTGTATTGAGAACTAGAACCAAATGACATTCCTCATGTCTGTACTGAGGAAAACATCAACCATGATACAGACCTGATCTTTTCCCATTGTACTGCACTGAGGAAAAAACATGAATGTGATATAAATATTTTTCCACGGAATGAAATGTACTGAGAAATACATAATGTCCTATGATTGTAATATTTTTTTCAACAACATTCCAAGATGATGTTTTGAGAAAAGGCATGACACTGAATGGTTAGTTCAGGAAAAAAAATTGAAAAGTTGCAAAGTCAAATTTTACATGCCAATTCAGGTAGGAACTGGTAAAACAAACAATACTAGATGTGCTCATTTTGCAATGAATATGATTTGAAGATCATCAGTAAATCAACACAAACCGCTAACTGCAGACGACCATCCAGAGTCAATCTGTGTTTATATTTAAATAAGATGTGCTAGTCTATCTGAACAGCCTGTTGCCCTGATATGACAACACGTAAACTGACAGTGATGGTGCGGCTTGACTGAGCGTATCATAGTGTCAGATGAGAGTGGATTCTAATAGCAAATAAAATGCGCTGACGAAGCAAGACATTAACAATCTAATGATGAATGAGAGCTTGATAATTACTTCATATAAATCTGCAAAGATTGAATCACTACCGCAAGAGTCAATTATTGAGTGTGTTCTGTGTGTCATTTGTTGAGTAGCTGTTTTAAGACGAGGGATATTTTATGACATGTGGGCCTTTTGAAAATATTAACTTTAACTTTAAATTTAAACTATATATCTTATCAATGTTCAATAGCATAGCGGATATGTTTAGTCTAGGGAAACTATTCACTATGAACATTCTATGAACTAAGAACATGCTATCTACACTTATCTACATGGACACTTATGCAACTGCCAAGCTAAAACTTAACTATATATTATTTTTAATTTTCTTTATATATACGAACAAAAAAACAGACAATTTAAAACTGATCAACTTGTAACAGGGTTGAATATTCAATAACCTAGTTGATGGCAAAACACAGTGTATACTATCATGTAATCGGTGTGCTTTCTGAAATTCTGCTACAAAAATACCAACTAAAACACAAGTATAAGAATATAAGGAACATTGATATTATGTTTGTTTTTGTCTTATAGTACCGTTCAAAAGTTTGAGTCACTTAGAAATGTCCTTGTTTTCCATGAAAATATACATGAAACGAGTTTGAATATGAATATAGCAAAATAAATAGGAAATACAGCACCTGACAACGTTAGAAATCATGATTTATAACTGAAATAATAACTGAGTCTTTCAAACTTTGCTTTCATCAAAGAATCCTCTATTTGCAGCAATTACAACCTGGCAGACCTTTGGCATTCTAGCTGTTAATCTGTTGAGGTAATCTGAAGAGATTTCACCCCATGCTTCCTGAAGCACCTCCCACAAGTTGGATTGGCTTGGTGGGCACTTCTTACATACCATACGGAAAATCTGCTCCCACAACAGCTCAATAGGGTTGAGATCCAATGACTGTGCTGGCCACTCAATTATAGACAGAATGCCAGCTGACTGCTTCTTCCCGAAATAGTTCTTGCATAGTTTGCAGCTGGACTTTGGGTCATTGTCCTGTTTTAAGAGGAAATTGGTTCCAATCAAGCAGTGTCCACAAAGTATGGTATGGTGTTGCAAAATGGAGTGATAGCCTTCCTTCTTCAAGATCCCTTTACCCTCTTCAAATCTCCCACTTCACCACCACCAAAGCACCCCCAGTCCATCACATTGCCTCCACCATGCTTGAAAGATGGCGTCAAGCACTCCTCCAGCATCTTTCCATTTGGTCTGTGTCTCACAAATGTTTATCTTTATGATCCAAAAGCCTCTTACTTGGATTTGTCTGTCTATAACACTTTTTTCCAATCTTCCTCTTTTCAGTGTCTGTGTTCATTGGCCCATCTTAATTGTTTGTTTTTATTGGTCAGTCTGAGATATGGCTTTCTCTTTGCAACTCTGCCTAGAAGGGCAGCTTCCCTGAATCGTCTCTTCACTGTTGATGTTGAGATTCGTGTTTAGCAGGTACTATTTAATGAAGCTGCCAGTTGAGGACCTGTGACTCATCTGTTTCTCAATCTAGACACTCTAATGTATTTGTCCCCTTGCTCATTTGTGCACTGGGGCCTCCCACTTCTCTTTCTATTTCTTTCTATCTCTTTCTGGTTAGAGCCAGTGTGCACTGTTCTGTGAAGGGGTAGTACACAGTTTTGTACAAGATCTTCACTTTCTTAGCAATTTCTCGCATGGAATAGCCTTCATTTTTCAGAACAAGAATAGACTGACAAGTTTCAGAAGTTCTTTGTTTCTGGCCATTTTGAGCCTGTAATTGAACCCACAATCGTTGATGCTCCAGATACTCAACTAGTCTAAAGAAGACCAGTTTTATTGCTTCTTTATTCATCACAACAGTTTTCAGCTATGCTAACATAATTGCAAAAGGGTTTTCAAATGATCAATTAGCCTTTCAAAATGATAAACTTGGATTAGCAAACACAACGTGCCATTGGAACACAGGACTGATGGTTGCTGATAATGGGGCTTTGTATGCCTATGTAGATATTCCATTACAAATCGTCTGTTTCCAGCTGCAAAAGTCATTTGCAACATTAACAATGTATACACTTTATTTCTGAACATATTAATGTTGTTTTTAGGGACAAAAATGGCTTTTCTTTTGAAAACAAGGACATTTCTAAGTGACCCCAAACTTTTGAACGGTAGAGTATTTACTTTTACCAATGAGCATTCCCTAAAAACAAAAATTAATAGTTTTCAGCAACAACACCACTGCACTGTAGAATAACGTTGATATAACATATTTTGAGTATGTGTATATCAACCCTGTTACCATTGCACATCTACATGGTTTAGGTTTGAGGTGAAGAATGGCCATTACTCTACATAGGGTAAAGAGCATGGGAACACATGCTGTTCAGGAAAATAGGAAGTAAGCACACAGTCATGTGAAAACGTAAGTACATCCCTAGGGAAAGTTACCTTTTTTAACACATTTGGTTATGTGTTATGATATGTAATCTTCACTTCAACTCCAGAAATGCATTTTCATAGTGCAGAAAAATTCAAACACCTAGATTCAACAGGTGCCGTTCCCCTCTTTGGCAGAAATAGCTTCATATAGCCATTTCTTGTAACTGTGAGTCAGTCTCTTAAATTAACTGGGAGGAATTTTGCCGAATCTTTTTAACAGCACTTGTTTAAATGTATCATGTTCTTGGGCTTACTAACATGCATGGCCCGCTTCATATCCCCCCACAGCACTTCAATAGGATTGAGATCTGGGCTTTGACTCAACCACTCCATAACCTTCCAATTGTTCTTTGTGAGCCATTCTGTTGTAATTTTGCTTGTGTGTTTTGGATCATTGTCCTATTGCAAGACCCTTGTTTCGGTTGGCTTTGTAGCATTCTCAAGACTTCTCTGGTACAGTATAGAATTCATGGTTGACTGATGACGGCAAGTTTCAGAGGCAGCAAAGCAACTATAATACTTCTGCCTTAATGCTTTACGGTTGGTATGCAGTTATTATGTAGATTACTAGTGGTCCGGAATTTTCTCCATTTGTAGATGATATTTCTGACAGTGGAATGATGTACTTTGAATTGCTTGGAAATTGATTTCTAATCCCTCATACACCCATTTCTATAAATCATCATTCTTTCTTTCTTGGATTCTTCTCTCTTCTCTCTTTCTTAGATAGGAATTTTGATCTTGGTATGACGTGCGACCACACACCCATATGGTGAAGACCAAACCAGTTATTGTTTTTTTACATGATATTGGGTAAATTGGGTAAGTTTATCATTGAAAGTGTTTGGAATTTAGCACAAATATCCATGTGTCTAAATATGTAAATAAAACAACAACTTTTCTTAACATGAATTGAGCCAAAAAAGAAGTCTATTTTCTTTCAACCTGCTGTTCAAAAGGCCCAAATGACTTGCCCTGTTGTGAATCATTAAATTTGTGAGGATGGTCCATTATTTTAAATAGAGTGGCATGTTCCTTGTCAAAACAACAAACATACTGTATATGAGACAATGGGCATATTTACATTACGAGACAGAGAATAAAACGCTAGTCTCGAATCTTGTTTGATATGTCTCGGAAAATGTGGCATAATTTATGTAACATACTTTCATCCTGTGATGGAGTATGCTGTTATTGTGTGGCATTTTTTCCTCGCTGAAAAACAGGGTCAGGCATTACAGAGTTCAGAGGAGGGCTGTCATGATCAGCTTAGATTCCAACTACACTACATACTCAGCGGCCTGCCACACCTTACAAATACAACCACTGAAAAAAAAAACAGAGGAGATTTTGTCATAAATGTGTTCCCAAGCTGTACAAGTCAAAGTAATTCTCCATCAGACTGCCATCTATTAGAGATCTGAGATAGTGAATGCTACAAAAGGTTAGATACTATCACTAGTCTTTCAAAGGAACATTAAATGGGGTATTTGTTTTATTGAAATGTTTTAATTTTGTGTTTCTCTGGTAATCATGTTCATGCTCATCACATTTTGCAAGCTGCGCTGGAAATTCAGCCTTCTGTATTGTGAACTGCCAAAGTCTTGCTTTGTGGAACATACTATATAGCTGAGTATAAATAAATCATCTGTATTTTCTCTGACCTTTAGAGGAATAACATTCGCTTTCACTACAGTCCCAGAAGCTTCCGCACGTCCGCTCATGGTGTGCACATTTATCTGGTGTCTATATGCACTTTACAGAGTGGGCTTTGCAGCTTGTCCACACTAACTTTTATTTCTTATCTGCTGCTAAAGTGCTTCCTCCCTTTATGCTTCTCACACAATGGTCCAATTTGATTGGACTGATGGTGTAGTCCCCGTCACTGCCTCATGCTTCTGAACATCTGAGTTTAAAAGGACAACAATGCAGGTATTTAACCAACATAAAAAACTATAATCTGCCTATATGGTCAAAGGAGATGAGCAGGACATTCAAAGTAGCATTCTTTAACTCTGGCAACGTCAAATAGCTGTAAGCAGTCTCAGCAGAGGGATAATGTTATTTCTTCAATACGTTTGATGGACAGCAACAAACAGCATGAAACCATACAGGACATATCTAAAATACATGCAGGAATATTAGAAAACAAATAACACAACAGATTATGCACCGATTATACTAGTTTAATCAGATACATTGTTTGCACAACAAGACAGACCAAAAACAAGGCACAGACATAAATGTGTCACTAATTGCATTGGATAAATACTATTCACTGTCAACTTTGTCAAAGCAACCACATTTGGTGGAATGGCCTAAGTGCATTGTGGTTGTTTGTGTGTGTTTACACAGCTTCTACAGCTTTGGAATGGCGGCGTTCACCACCACTAGCCTGGAAACCCATTAGAACAAATCATGTCATCAGAATGTGAAATGAGGTTCACCACTCTGAGCCCAGCGTGCCGCTTGTACTGGTTCGTCTCAAATAATTCACTGTGATGATCTAACACCAGTTGTAGCTGGAAAGTGGACAAAGAGTAAGTGTCCGGAAGTGACCTGAGAGGGCTGGCCACTAACTGTTGCCCTCTGAACACTAGCATGTGAATATCCTATTTACAATAACAAATGACACACATACCAATGCTTTTAAGCATGCTTTTCAGACTACAAGTGGGAAACAAGGTATAGTTCTTTAAATATATATTAGATACATTATTGCATTGTGAAAAAGAAGGCTCATTTTGTCTACTGCCATTTGGAAAAAATGTCAGTGTGGCAGATAAAACGTATTGTATCTCGATACCCAGATGCAGTAATGGCCTTGTATTTCAGCCAAGTTAAATTTCCCATTACAGTCTTCATCTGAACTACAAACACAGCATCTAATATCTAAAAAACTGGAATGTGTTGTCAACCTGGCTATTCATCTCACAGGCACTTTAATGTGTCCTATTGCTAATTGAGAAAATGACTATAGAAATACTGAAATTCACCAGTTCCAGAAGCCAGACACTACGGTGTTTGTTTGTCTGTGTTTTATTAAAAATGTAATTCAAGTGGGGTAAAAGCTGGATCGAGTTCAGTCTGTAGGAGTCTGCTTAACTAATAATCATTTCCTTACCTCACGCTCCCTGTTTTACCATAGCTACTACTTTTTACAGGCTTCGTCGTTAAAGATTGAATGCATGCTTGGAAGGAAACACAGACAGGTAATTTCCACCAATAGAGCAAGTGACAATTGAAAGAAGAAATAATTATTTCCATAGCAGGTGGAGATGGTAAACAGCTGTACTCTAGTGAGGAATAGTGTGTTTCCGCAGGCTAAAAGCTACACCATAATATTCCCCAATGTGAATGTGCACCAACTAAACAAGGAATTTGCAAGAAAATTCAAAGGAATTCACATGGCTACACCCTTTCCAGGGTATCCTGAGAAGGCAGCTCCCCGCAAAACTGTATCTGGTGTTTGTGTGTGTGTGTGTTTGTGTGTGTGTGTGTGTACAGGATGGGTATATGCCATGGGAAGGAGTTTTGAGGCCGGTGTTTGGTGCACTTTCTGTCTATGGGTTTGAAATATGGCCATTATATCTGTTCCCACAAAAGGACTTAGATTGAAGGCTTGAAATTGTTATCTCTTGGTGAGAGGGAGACAGACAGGGTGACAGACAGGGTGACTGACAAGGTGACAGACAAGGTGACTGACAGGGTGACAGACAGGGTGACAGGCAAGGTGACAGACAGGGTGACAGACAGGGAGACTGACAGGGTGACAGACAAGGTGACTGACAGGGTGACAGACAGGGAGACTGAGAGGGTGACAGACAAGGTGACTGACAGGGTGACAGACAAGGTGACTGACAGGGTGACAGACAGGGAAACAGACAGGGTGACTGACAGGGTGACAGACAGGGAAACAGACAGGGTGACTGACAAGGTGACTGACAAGGTGACAGACAGTTAGACAGTGAGACAGACAGGGGAACAGACAGGGAGACAGAGAGGGAGACAGACAAGGAGACAATGGGCCTAGAGCTGTCTGGATTGGAGGGTTCCTTCACTCACCGTTTGAATCCTGGATCTCCCCCGTGACTATGTCAACTAGAGAAAATGTACTTTTGGAAGGGAGAATGGAGAAGGAGGAAATAAGTGAGAGGGCCGAAATTCAGTGAATAGTCTAAAGAATAGCTTTTAATCCCAGTCCAACTGTGACCAAACTGAAAAAGGCTTCAGAAAAGCTGTTTAGTGACCAGGGCAACTGAACAGATTTCATTTTAGTAATGTTTTTGAGAAAAAGGGTCCGTATATAAGATTTTCACTGTACTAATAGCATAAATACAATAATAAATGACCAGAAGACATCTGCCAATGTTTTAAGTTAATGTTTCAATTTTGTTTTTCTACAAAATTGTTCATAGTGCCTGAAAAATTCCCAATTTAAACATCCTGGATGCTCCGTCTATCAGTTTGCACTTATGAGTAGTCTCCTCATACTCGTTCAGTAGTGTTCCCCCACCCCAAACGGACTAGCTGTTAATATTCCGATATTGTTCCTTATGGGAAGGGCAGGAGGAGACAAGTCAAGTCATTATTTTAAATGTAGTTTGTAAACATTAGAGGCAGGATTCAACCCAGTGCACTCTTAATTTTGTGTGATCTACAACTTGTATTGTAATATCATAAATAAATGTTACAATCTCCAAGTCATAGAGCATGAGGTAATTTCCTCTAGCACAATTAAAATTTTCCATGTTATATCCTGGTTACAATTGCTACACATTCCTTTGTCAAAAGCCAAACATGTACCAGACCGGAGGAGTCCCCAACAACATACCCCCAAAAAATAATATATTAATATTTATGATACAAAGTGATAGGTAGATTAGTTAGTCGGCAGTTGCCTGTTGTCGTTTTGAATCTCTGGAATGAGACCTGCGTTAAATAAAGTTAGCAGTCTTTAGGTGCTAGCAGGCAAGGACATGACCATTTAGGCTTAACAGGGCTGCCAAAATGTCTTTATTTACTGTGAAACTACAGTACAATAAAAATAAACAATGTGTTGCTTGAACTGACGCAAGAACAAACACAGAGGGCACAGCTATTAAAAAACAAAAGTAAGGTGAAACATACTGTCAGAATGTTTGATGCTAACTTTAGTCACTTTCATTAAGATAAAAATGTAACTAACAACTTAAATTCTTTTGGACTCCCACAGTATTTAGGCTAAGAATAACGTTATCAAAGCAATGTTGTTGAAATTTTGCAGTTCTCTTTACTGGGTTACTGAACAACATATTCTTGGTGGTTGGTCCTTGGAATATCCTAATACACAAAACTTTCCAAACCCACTTTGCACTTTATACCCATGAGTCATTATAACAGATGTCGCAATGCAACAGAAATTCTTCTAGGGATAGAATATACTGCAGCCCAGTTTGGGATATTACCATGCATCCAGGCAGGAGAAAGCGATATTTAGTGGATTCTTGGCATTTGCGTTCCAAACCAAACTACAGGAAGCCCAGCAACTTATCACATAGCACCTGGACAAACAGTAGCCATGGTCTTTCAACTCATAAGTCAGGGGTCACTGTACACTTGTGTACATAGAGATAAAGAGAAGGAAAATGGCGTAAACATCCGCATGTGCATCTTCAGAAGTCCAACCACGGACATTTGTAGGCTACTGTCTGATCATTAGTAAGGGTGAGAACTCGTCTGTGCAAATGGACTGAAATGCCACGTTAACATGTAAATGTTAAGCGTCGTCTGATTAGTCTCGACGGGAATAATGGCTGGTTGTGGAGGGCCACAGGGAAAAGAATCTGTCCAGGTGGCAGGATGTTTTGGTGGTGATTGACGTGTACTGCCTGCCTGCCGGCCTGCCCCCAACCTGCCAGAGGATCATTTCGGGAATAGTGAGTGACTTGTGCATGAGGGGTCAGTGAAGATTATTTCTGCGAGCTGCCTTGCCTTGGAGTCATGTGGGGCCTTGATGAAGGGCAGGTGGCAGCTGATATGGGCCGCACAATGTGTTGCAGTTTGCAGCTGCTTTGGTAGGACTCAGACCCAAATCAGACATTGATGGAGGGGATGGGTAATTGATAATCTGCCCAATGCTTTTCCAGACAGATGAGCAGCCTGATTTGAAACACGTGTTTGGCTACATTAATACCTGGTTGAAGCTTTTCCTTGGCCTCCCTGTAGGCCAGTGTTCTTCACTAATTTTCGGACAGGGCCCACTTTGATAGACGAGACGTCATTCTGAGGGCCGCCACCAGACTAAATAACGCAATCCTTGATGCAATGGCGGGGGCCAGTCATGGGCCCAGCTGAAGGCCTCCAGGAGTGGCCAGCTGCCTGCGGGCTTCACTATGAAGAATACCGCTTTTGAGTTCCTCCTCTTTGTCACAGCGGAGGCCTCTAAGCTTTCAAGTGGACCATAGCTTGTTGTTGCTGTACGATACAAAGATTTTGGATGGGATGCAAATTTTCTCAAAACCTCGATGTAGAATATGACCCTGTCAGATTTTGGATGGGATGCAAATTTTCTCAAAACCTCGATGTAGAATATGACCCTGTCAGTGTGGCTGAGCATGTCGGCATTGATTTCCTTGAATATGTCCCAAGCTGTGGTCTAATAACAGTGCTTAAGCTCCCCAATGGCTTCATCAGTGAATCTCCTCACCATATGTTTGACATGCTCAGTGGTTTCAAGTATCTGTCTGCAGATATGAGATCAGTCAGAGTCCAAGTCAGTCTCCACTCGTCATGAGCCAGTCGACTCACAAGTCTTGAGAATTATAACTCAAGGTCAAGTCAGAGTCATGGACTCGAGTGCTACACAACTTCTAAAGGTTACATTATGTGACGTTCTCTATCATTACCAGCAAGGTAGACACCAATACTTTACGTCTATACGTTTTTATTTGACATCTATAAACAGCCAGGAAATCTGAGCTCTATTTCTTTATTCAAATTATGTCACAGATTTATCAAATTACCTCCTAGCACCTCACAGACAGAGCAAGGTGAATCCGGGATAAATATGGGAGAGGACAGGTATTAATGCTGAGCTGTTCCTGGCAACAATTGGACCCACAAATGTTGATCAGAACCAGTCCATAACCACTCCAAAGTCACTTTGTCATCAAAAGTTACTGTAACCTACAGGATTCAAAATAGGCTACAAAACATTTTTCATCCATACAAGAATAATGACATTGACCGGATTTTGTCTAAAGTAATGGTTAGCACAAATTAGTAAACTTAAAAGTACACTTAATTATTAACCTCACAGTTACAAAGCATTGTATGTTTGGTGTATAGATGACTATTCTGGAAATTGTCTGTGGATTTTCAACAATTTTAGACAATGTTATGAAACATTTGTGCACATTGGAGTTGATGATTCAACTCTGACAGCCCTTAAAGTATTTACTTGTGAGGCAAAATGTAAGACAATAATATTTATTGTGAGAATCTGGGCCAAAGTTGTTCTTTTTTCAACACAAGCATACTTTGTAACTGTGTTCTGTACTGTTCCACTAACCAAAATACGTACTATATGAGGCATCAAGAACCAGGCCCATGATGCAACAGCACAGATTGACAGGAAAATGGATCCAGTCTATTCTCATTACCACTGGCCAGTCATATAGAGGCCTTGCCAATTTGCTAATGGGCAGTCAGCATTCCTCAGAGCTGAGGATTGTAAGGAAAGCAAGACGCTTGTTGGAACCCAGAAGTCGTTGTGGAATGTGAGGTCATACAGAAATGCTGGGCAGAGGGCGTCCAAACATATCAATGATGTCATGACAGACTGTATGAAGTAAAGCCATGATGTCGCCCGCCTAAAAAAAGTGAATGTGAACGTGTTGACCTCACTTAACCAAAGTATTACAACACAAATATACTATCCAGCAAGCATTAAGTGTTACTTGAACACATAAATGATTCATCCTCAAAAGCAAAGATCTTACAGTTGAGCATACAAAGATGCATATCAACAAGTACTTTATTATAGGGGAGAAACTAGTTCACTCCTTGAATATCAACCAGTCGTTTGTTTTAGGGGAGACTCTGGTTACTCCTAGAATATCAACCAGTAGTTTATTATAAGGGAGACTCTGGTTACTCACTGATGGCAGCTATGCCACTCCCAGGTGTGTCGGGGTCGGTTGGGCAGGAAGTCGGCTGTCCCCTGGTTCTTAACCCTCTGTGGGAATCGAAGCAATACTCTGACGTCATAGTCTGTAGTCTCAGCGCTGTAGGCAGTGCTGTGGGGAGACGAAAACAAAGTAAGGAACAGCAGTGAGCAAAGGAAAGTACAGATGGCTACAGAGAACTAGTCTCCCAAGGGTTGTTCCAGTCAGTTTTTAATACCCCGGTCTCACAGTGTGTTCCTGGAACTAGACAGAATTGAGCAGGCTTGAAAAAAGCTGGAGGGAAGGAGCATGTTGATAAATAATTCAAACTAGAGAGTACAGTGATTATTGTACATAGCTTAGCGCACATGTTACAAGTCTTATAGCAAAGACAGCTTTGTAGCGGACAGGCATATTATATGCCAGAGAGATCCAGTACGAACACATCTACTATTAAAAAAATGAAAACAATAACATGCACTTCAAAGTATCAAGAAAGACCTTGGGTATTCATCTTATGACTATTGTTGACATCGGAGTGTATCGCAGGCACATTTCATAAGGAAATCTTTCCATGATTGCTGTGAACACTGAGAGGTTATAACAGAGGGCTTCGAGGAATGGTTGAGCTTGAGATGGGAGGGCGTACTGTAGCAACAACAGAGCCATTGGGACAACACAGTGCACTGCAGTAACACTCATGCTATGCCTCTCGGCACCCTGGGTAACTCTACTGTACCCGTCCCATCCTGGGTCAGCGCCGAGGTGTGTTCTGTGGCCGCTGACTCAACCACTCAGAGAACCATTAACGGACAGGTCCCAAGGGGATTTCAGGTTATTAATGCTTTACTGTGTATTGAGTCCCAAATGGGAAATAATGCATCTTAACTAAATAAAATAAAAAAGCCTCTTCTTGAAAATGTGGCCAGACACCTTAAGATATACTATCGTACAAACTAAAATGTCAGTAAAAACTCATCATAGATCAATTTAGTTATCTTATATTACGTCTGTCTATTTTGAGGATGTGATAACTCTTTTCATATGATGTGGGAGATTGGGGACAAACATTTGTAAATGCCACTTCAAACCACACTGCCAAAACAGAAATTGCATTATTCATAATGAGCAACAGAATTATTAGATATTTTTTGACCAGTTCAGTGGACTCTCAGTCCACTGAACTGGTCAAAAAATATCTAATAATTTTGTTACACATTCTTAGACATTTACATATAGACCTGGGGAGCCATTAGGGTTAACTGCCCTGCTAATGGAGAGTACAACACCATTTTCACTTTGTTGGCTTGGGGATTTATTCTAGCAACTTTTCAGCTACTGGTCAGTTACTCTACCCACTACACTACTTACATAATCTCTTTAAATATACCAAGTCGATGGCTAAAACAGTCTGATTTGGGAAATATCAACAGCTTACACATTTAGGCTGAAAATTCCCTAATAAGGCACATTCCAGTGCTGCACAACCCTGTTCCTTGTGGATTTTCTCTCCAACCCCAGTCTAGACATTGATTCTGATAATTAGCTAGATAAAAGGCTAAATCAGGTTAGTCACAACTGGGCTTGAAGAGAAACTCTACAGGTTGGTTGTTCTGCCGGAACAGGGTTGGGCAGCCCTGGTAAATGGAATCTTTCAATCTGTTCTAACTGGAAGAGACAGACTGTTCCTCAGAATGTGTGTACTGGCTTAAAAAAAGTGGTGATAATCTTTCATGTCATGAAGGTATGCAGAGTGGCTATGAGCAACATTATTATATGATCTCGTGATTCAAAGCAAAAACAGACAGTTATCTCTTACCTTGCCAAGCATTTCTCCTCTGCAGCACAGCGGAGAGAGTACATGTGAGCCCTCTGGATGTACGTGGATGCCTGCACATAGTTTGGATCAGGAACCAGGTCTGGCAAACCTAGAACAATACACTTGGCTCAACACATTGTATCCTTCAGCAGCAATTTATTCAATCATGTCAGTACAGTACCTTGATGCCAATGTCAACTTTTGGAGGTATGCTTCCTCCTTTGGACGGAATATAGAGCATTGCTGTGGAGCACCAGTCAGTGAAGTCATTCATCAAATAAAACAGCACAGCTTTTTGTCTGTTTATCAGCTATTTCTAGCAAGCAAGCAAGCAAGTTTATTTATATAGCACAATTCATACATCGAAGCAATTCAATGTGCTTTACAAAGAAAAATAAAATATAAAATATATAAAAATACAATAACATAAAACAAATACTCAAATTAAAACATCAAAACAAATGAAAACATAATAATAATAGAAATACAATAAGAAAACAAAGATTAAAAAAAAAGATTAGAAATGGGATAAAAACATAGGAAGCTATAAGGCTAAACAGTGTGGTTAA
>JACXGI010001553.1:28783-52860 GCA_016801175.1 Esox masquinongy
AGAGTAGTGTTTTTAACCTGGATTTAAAAATGGATACGTTTGGGGCACGTCTAAGATCTTCTGGTAGTTTATTCCAGTTGTGTACAGCATAAGTGCTAAACGCAGCTTCTCCATGTTTAGTTTGGGCTCTGGGCTCTACTAGCTGACCAGTGTTCATGGATCTAAGAGCCCTGCTCGGTTTATATTCTTCAAACATATCTAATTCCCCTGCATTGTTTAATTATAAGGGCTTTGATACAAATGCAGTACAACCCTCAAATTTAAATCTGGACCTTGAAACCAGCTGCAATGCATTTTCCTTGAACCAGTCTAATCAATGATTGCTTTAGACCTGGGACAGCGGGTGGGTGAGACGAAAGATCAGGTGAAAGATTAAACCAGCAGGCTTCTGAGCTCATAGTGTAACATTTGACCTCTTCGTAGTGCCATAGATTTGACCACATGTTACAATATAAATCGTGACACATTCAGACAGGTGGGACATAATTGTTCTGTGGTCAGAAATCACCAATTAGTGGGATTAGTTCTACCACCCTACTGGTAAGTCATTAGGGAACTATTGTGTTGGTTGGATTCTGATTTGTGTATCAGTGTATACAAAAAACCTGAATAATGCCGTAGAACATGAAATCCAGTGTACAGAAATCGGTCATTCATTATTGAAAATATTCTCCCCCCAACCTGAATCTGAAAGTGAAAACATGGTTGATATACACAGGGACATAATTATGTAAAAACTCTGTGGTCTCTTTCTATGATGTGATGTTTTATGACACTAATCCTTATATGAACCTGTCACTCCATGTTAACCTTTGGCATGAAAAATGCATTCAGACTTCATTTCTGGAGGGGATAATGCTAAGCATTAAATCATGTTAAACAGAATACTGAGCTTGAAACTTTTCTATTTTGCAACAGAATGCAAAGTTTATCTCTGAATATTTGTTGCAGGTAGTACTCTGATAATCAACATGTATTCATGCAAGCCAGTGAGGAAGAGGAAGTGAGAGAGCAACAAGCTGAGATAAAACAACAATGATCCCATCCCCCTGCAGCTCCTAAACTGAGCTGGAGTCCAACTCTGTTAGAAAAACAGAAGAATAAACAAACAAGTAGTATTGAAATGTCTGAGCTAATGTCTGTCCCATTTTTAGTAAAGGGCATGCCAGAAAGGGTCATTAGAATTGCTTACCCCTCCCCCAACTTAAAGGCCATGCATGCATTTAAAGAGCATCAGAATGCAAATAATGACTTCTCCAATTGAAGTGTACTCATTTGAAAACACTAAAATATCAAATATCAAACACTGCTATCAACATTAAAATGCCATTTTTTACTACATAACATTTCTCCATGAGTCATGATATCACATCAAAGCCTGGACTGTAGTATACCATGCAGCATAATGATTATTCCGTTTCTAAAAAAATATTCATCAATGTAACATTTCTATCGTCTGTCATGACAGGTTTTCAATTTCAATATGTTCTTGGCGCAGCAATAAAAGGGATCAGTATGTAGAATATATTCTACAGGTAGATTAATTGCTGCAGCAAGTTTGCATTTAAACCAACTTTCATCCAGCAAGGTTAAGTTGTAAGTATGTTTTATAATTCAAAGAATATTCGTTTCTTCTACAAATGGAAATTGACAAGAGAAACTGAATATTCACCAATGTCTATTATAAAAGTGACTTGCGCTCACGCATTATGTTTAAGTTTCTTTTTGGACAACCAGCTTATCAAAGCTTTATTTTTCATATTTTAAACATATTTCACAGCAATTTAAATGACTATTTAAATGACTATTCACTACAGAGTGAACTATGTAGAATTTTAGCAACGAGGAAACAGATGGATTCTGTTTGCCCAATGCAACCCAGGGGTCTCAGGAGTAGACGAAACATAGTATGTAAATCTGGGACACCCCAATTAGTATGTTAATATGTTACAGTACGTCAGATGCCATTACATAAAATGTAGCAAAATGTTGCCTATTTCATTTTCCCTACTTCTTTTTTGTCAAGTCTGCCTGTTTTAAATCACCAGAATGATGTCATCTAATTTGCATAGCCAGGTATACAGAAGTGTATACTTGCAGTGACTAATTTACTAAGGAGTTTAGCTTGACAGTTTGATTTATTAGCTATACCACTGTACAGTTTACAGTACATAAATTAAAACATTTTTGACAGCTAAATTATTATCATGAAACATATTCCCTATAACATATCTTACCCATTAGGTAAAGCTTAAAGGCTTACATATTACATACCGCTTGCATTTTAGCTAATATATTCTAGCTGGTTTCAGCCCTCCAGGGAAATAACAGGAATAAGCCTTAGCAGCAAACTAGATAACAACTAGCTTGCATGGATGTCTACCTAACATTATGCAACATGTAGTTTGCAATTCACATTTCTATAGCATATCCTGCATGCAGTATAACATTCAACCAACCCTTATTTACCCTGTGTCCTAGGTTAGCGGTGCAGGACAGACCGATAGCGTCCTTGATTTATTCTCAGGTATTAACAAGGTAACAGCAAGCTAGCTTGGAATTCTGTATAATGTCACACAATGTGTGGTTCGGAACTCCCATTTGTTTATCCTATCCTGACGCGTTTTTTAATACGTGTCCTAGGCTAGTGGCGCCAGCCAGATTTATGGGTGGCATTCCTGTTACAGTCAACTCAAAAAGTATTAGCACCTTCATGAAACTGAGCAAAGTCAAGGCAAACACGAACAGTTTGACATATTTTAACAGGGGGGCATATACTTTAATTTCAACACAATCATTTCACAAACACAACAGTTTATTGAATAGTACATTTGTTTTCTGCAAAACAAAGTTTTTCACCAAAGGCATGTTTGGTGAAAAAAGGGGACAGCATACAAGGAAAAGCACCTGATACTCACAGGCCATTGATGCTTTGCTATTGGTGGTCAAGTGACTCTTGTTATGATCAGTGCCTAGTGAATTACACTATGAACCAGGATATTTTACCCAAAAATATGGTTGCTTCTACCAGTAGATTGACAAACATGGTTGCCTCTACCAGGAGATTGAGACATGGTATTGGATGGACGTTCTAACAAGTTAATGATCCCAACATACATCAAAATCACCCCACAGAAAATGGTCGCAGGACCACAAAATCAATGTTTCATAATGACAATCCCAGTATCCTGCTTGAATACAAATGGTAAAGTGGTTGAAGAGGGCAGTTTACAAGTGCAAACCTTAGACTATCAAGGATCTTGATCTTGCTGCATGGAGGAATGATCCAAGATCCATCCAAAAGTTTGCGCCAACATGGTCACATAACAGAAAAAGGATCATTGCCGGGAAATGTTTTTTGAAATGTTTTGAAATGTTTTGAAAACTTTTGAAATGTTTTGCAGAAAAAAATCATAGTACTCAATAAAGTGTTTTGTGTGAGAAATTATCATCTTTCATGACAGGTGTGTATTTTCAATATATTCTCCATGCGGAAGCTAGGAAAATTGCTGCAACAATTTTACATTTAAACCAACTCATCACAGCCCCCACTTTCTTTTTAAAAATTGTTTTAGAATTGGCCACGCTACAAAACCAGCACTTTGAAACCTAATTTGTCCATCATATTGTAGACATGTTTTCATGGCCAATGTCTAAGCCACTGCTTCCAGTGCTCATGTATTAGGCAGTATGTGTTTAAATCCAACCCACTGCTATTTCAGCAAAAACTATTTTTCAGCAAAAAATCTCCTCTATCTTTGCCCATTGTCTATCTAATAAAGCATAAATGCCCAAAGCGTTATCTTTGGAAAAGGTAATTGTTGATTCTCCTTTGTTCATTTGACTCCTGACAGCAATCAACGGCAGCACTAGTTTAATTCCCAGACACTTCTGCCAGAATGCGCAGAGAGTCTGCTGGACAAAATTACATTACCAAACATCTTATAGATAATCTTTACATGACTAAGGTCTCCTTAAACATAACATAAAATATATTTCATTTTGAGGAAGTGGTACTCACTATGTTGGGTTTTCTATTTCCACACTTCATGTTGCCTATGAGGCCTTCATTACGAGTTGTTTGTAGGAATTCTACGGCGGAAGCTTCCTATCCCTTCTGCCTATTTAACAGGGAGATGAGACTGCCTTTCCCCGCACAGCGTACACATCCTATTTGTCTTGTCTTTTTGAGGCAGACTTACAGGCCACTGGAAGCTTCCTGTGGCAGACCTGCAGACCCTGTCAAAACTTTAAGGCCTGTGTGAAACGCAGAGGCAGATTCTACTCGCTCATCCTTCTCCTGTTTTCTGCTCGTCACCCAGCAAAGCCTTTGTTGTTCTCTGGCCTCCTAATCTTCAGAAACTCGAAATTGGTTCTCTTTGAGGGGGATAAAATGTGTCTGAACCAAAAGCTGATCAGCTCTTGAAAGCATTTCAAGCTGTATCATATTCTAAGCGGGGCACTACAGCAAATATGCTGTATTTTGCCAGTTCTTTCTTAAAGTATTTTCCTGAAAATGTACATCACATCCCTTTCATTGGGTCACTGGAACTATATATATACATTTTTTAATTCTTTATTTTGGCCTCATCTGAGAATAAGTAAGATCTTTAGGTTGCTGAATCTAGCTGATGATCCTTGATCTAGTTTATCCCATAAAAGTTAGATTGTAACATAGCTAAACTTGTGAGATCAGTCATTTAATGTCCCTCAATCAGTATTACACAGCATCAGAAGGAAATAAGAAGCAAAGCAGTTTTGAAACAAGGGTGAAAAGGGGATAATGTTAGCTAACTTAAATAGCGAAGTATCCTCTGCTGCAAATTTTTCCAAACTGCTTTGCTTCTAATTGCACTGCCTGTTTTATCAGGAGGTATTTACTGGTATGGAGCGCATTTATTAAAAAAAATATTTTAGTAAATTAGCAGTCACTCTAATCTAGAGCGATTTACAATCATAGCATTCATTCAAGACAGCTAGGTTAGAAATCCACACAACCCAGTAGTAGTAAGTTCACATTACTTAAGTACTTCTGCTATAAACAGTCTTATTTTAGATACTTTTTTTTAAAAGTAGGTTTCTGAAATATTCAGAAAATTGGCAGTGACTCGTTTGTCCTAGCTTCAGAGGGAAACCTGGTTTCACCATTGGGTTCCCAGGACAGAAGAGCAACTGGGCTAAACAGGACCTGCCCCAACCATAGGGGCAAGGTTGCCAAGAGACAAGAGTTGACAGAATGTAGTGCTCAGGTAGAAATGTAGGGTTTGAGCATTGTTTGAATGTGGAGTCCTTATAGTGGATGCCAGCCTCAATTGGAACCCAGTGCAGTGTACAGAACAAGGTAACATGAGAGAACTTCTGAAAGAAACGTAATTACTTTTTTCCACAGGTTTTCTTTGCCTCCTCTGTCTCTTTCCAAGTGTTAATTCCTCCCTGCATTTATAACAAAATACTTAATCTGCTTTCATCGTTGGTAGGACCTTGAGCTAAATCAGAGTTCTTTCTTCTGCCTTTGACAACGGAAACAGATTTCTGAGTGGGCATGTCAGGCTTACCTATGGTGACATCAGCAAACCTCTGACAATTCATCTCAGTTTTCAAACCATTCACTCCTTTTTTCCCCATATACATTTCACTGTTAGCTTCTAAGGTTGCAGCATCAACTGGAGTGACAGCTGATGACATCAGAACACTCGAGGGAACAGCCTGTCTTAAAATGTATCTTCCTCTTCCCTTACCTTGTAAAGTACATCGGAGAAGCGGGATCAGTAGGTCATTCATATGTGAAGAGCAACCATGTTATGTGCCAGTGTATCTCTCCTTACTTCTTCAGTCAGTTTGTGATTCATCTCAGAACCCTTTGTGAATGCAACTATGCAGCAGTTTGTCCATCTCAGCAGATATGCAGAAAGCTTGCCTCCCTCTTTCTGAAATATGTTTCTGAACCTTTGTTTCAAATCAGATTTTCTCTCTGTCGTTCTTATGCAGTTTAAAGAGCTGTCATGACAATCAGTAGAACTCACTTTGGGATTTTCAATCTTCAAAATGCAGCAAGACTCTTTTGACTTTCAACAGTTGTCTGCACTTTCACATGATCAATACATTGCCATTCATTCAGCAAGTCTGTTAAGTCCATACATCACACTCCGCTTATGCAATGGGACGTTTCACACCACAGAACATGCATAGCTTGCTGTAACCTTGCATATCAGTAGGAACACCGACATTTCTCCGCTAAAATGAATGGCGCTAACTATCTTAGTGTTAAGTCAACAGCAGGAGACGGACTTGTGCTTTTTTCTGCAAGTCATCCCTTCATTCCTTAAAAATGACAGTAGCTTTCATGGAACATGTTCCCCGTCAGCAGGAGATGCCGCATGCAATGCAACAATGGACTAAGTGGCCAGGGACCAACCTCTTCAGGTGTCCCTACGACATCTGGTACTTTTATGTTAGGTAGGTCATACTAAACTGCTCAAAAGAATTCATGGAACATGTAATCATCACAGTAGAACACCAAGTCAATTAAACCTCGGGGATATCAATCTGTCCAGTTTGGAAGCATAAGCGATTGTGAATCAATGTCACCTGTTTTGGTGCAAATGAAAGTGACACTGGAGAGGCAACAGCAAGATAACCCCGAAAAAGGGAATGGTTTTGCAAGTGGTGGACACAGACAATTGCTCTCTCCTTATCCTTCCTGACTGATTCTTTTCTAGTTTTCATTTTGCTAGTGTCCTTGCCACTACTGGTAGCATGTGGTACCTGCAGCCCATTCAGGTTGCACATGTAGTCCAGCTCCTCCAGGATGGCACATCCATACGTGCCGTCGCAAGAAGGTTTGCTGTGTCTCCCAGTACAGTCTCAAGAGCATGGAGGAGATACCAGAAGACAGGTCATTACACGAGGAGAGCTGGACAGGGCTGTAGAAGGGCATCCACCCAGCTGCAGGACCGGTATCTGCTCCTTTGTGCAAGGAGGAACAGGAGCACTGCCAGAGCCCTACAAAATGACCTCCAGTGGGCTACTGGTGTGCATGTTTCTGACCAAACTGTCAGAAACAGACTCTATGAGGGTGGGATGAGGGCCTGACGTCCTCTAGTGGGACCTGTACTCACAGCCCAGCACCATGCAGCTTGATTGGCATTCGCGAGAGAACACCAGAATTGGCAGATCCGCCATTGGCGTCCCATTCTCTTCACAGATGAGAGCAGGTTCACACTGAACCCATGTGACAGACGTGAAAGAGTCTGGAGATGTCATGGTGAACGTTATGCTGCCTGCAACATCGTCCAGCATGACCGGTTAGGCGGGGGGTCAGTGATGGTCTGGGGAGGCATATCCTTGGAGGGTCGCACAGACCTCCACATGTGAGCCAATGGAACCCTGACTGCTGTTGGGTACTGGGATGAAATCCTCATACCCATCATCAGACCTTACTCTGGTGCAGTGAGCCCTGGGTTCCTCCTGGTGCAGGACAATGCATGACCTCATGTGGCCAGAGTGTGTAGGCAGTTCCTGGATGACAAAGGCATTGATGCCATTGACTGGCCCTCACATTCCCCAGACCTGAATCCAATTGAGACCTATGGGATGTTATGTATTGGCACATCCGCCGCCGCCAAGTAGCGCCACAGACTGTCCAGGAGCTCACTGATGCCCTGATCCAGGTCTGGGAGGAGATTCCCCTGGACACCATCGGCCGTCTCATCAGGAGCATGCCAACACATTGTCTGGAGTGCATACAGGCACATGGGAGTCATACGCACTACTGAGTTACATTATGAGTTGTCATGATGAAATTCACGCAAATTGGAACAGCCTGTGATTTCAATTGTTTACTTTGATTTTCGGTGTGAGTTTGAATCCAGCCCTCAATCGGTTGATGATTTTGGTTTCCACTGACCGCTGTTACGTCATTTTGTTCTCAATGAATTACACAATGTACTGTAAAGATTTTGATCTTAAATATATTTCCTTCATCGAGATCTGATGTGTGATTTGAGTATTCCCTTAATTTTTTTGAGCAGTGTGAATACTGTATCAACGAAGACATCCTGGTTTTAACTAGAGAAATATGAGCATCAAAAGATTTGACATGACTGAAGGCTTGATTGTTGTTAGTATGTCACTTAAATAAGCACATCACTTAGTAAAATAGCACTGTGTGAAGCCACTCCCAACCAACTGTGACTGACACATGATTGACATGGTATTTCTGTGAAGTACAGTTCTGTCAAGTACAGTATTTATTACAAAATACACCAAAAACTATATTAACCATAATGTTTATAATACATGGTTCAACCAGGTTTTTACACCCATTTGCATATAGCAAAATAACAGTTATGGTGTCAGGTGGGTTGCATGTGATGTATATAATATAGTCACATATGTAAATATTATAACACTACAGCCTTAGGCCATAGAAGCTCCTAGCAGCTCAAAGAAACAGAGCAAAACTCCCACACACGTGTTGATGATTGCGTCACCTTTTGCCACACGGCTTGTGTTATTCTAAATACATATTTTCCACAATGCTAATTTTGGGATCCAATACTGAAGTCAGAATCCACTCTCTACCTCCACCCCTAATCCCTACCCCCAACCATGTGACTGGCTTCCAGAACTGAGTCTATCAATTACTCGTGGATTTAACGAAACACTGTGTTTTGATTTGCAACTCATTGATGCCCCCTCCCTCCCCAAGCTCATAATAATAATTATTATTTTTTTTATTTCCTGAGGCAATGGACCCCATGTGTTACAGGGACTTTCCACTCCACCCCCTTTCTGGTGCTTTCTCTCTGGGAGTGGGACAGACATCCCCCCACTCTATAGCATCAATTCACCCAGGCCTCAGTAACCCTCCTCCAGCCAGCTTCTACACTGAGGTCACCTCTACTCCCAGGTTCTACACCCAGGCCTTCCCAAGAGCCAATCCTTTTCCAGCAGAATACTACTCCCCACGCTACGACACAGTGAGCACTGTGTGTGCTTACAACATTGGCAAGACTTTCTCAACACCTGGTTTCAATAATTCCTGAGAGGGAATGGGAAAAGAACGACCATCCTTCGGTGTAGTTTCCTTTTGTTTGATAAATTCAAATGTAAAACGTTGAGCCACTAAATATCAATACTGTTCTGGATAGTTAATGGGATTTGCCTTTACTTATTTTGAATCGGAGAGGTAAAATGAAAAACCTCTGGGAACCAGTATTATCCAGCTGCAGAGCCACATAGCTGAGGAGTCAGGTGGTGAGGGTTCTGTCCTCCACTGCCAGGAAACACACAGGAGAGGAGCAGAGGAGAGGAGCCACATTCCCTTCTCGTTTCCTGTCATTCAACTGAAGGGAAAGGTTGGATTTGACCCCACACAACTAACATTAGGATCTGGTAGTGGTGGCATACAGGGTTTCTTTGTGCTTTACATGAGTGTGTTTAACTGCCCACATCAAACTGGTTAATAAAGGAGACTATTGTACACAGAAGGGTACAACTCTCTTTTGTTTCCTTCGGACCAAAAAGATTGATGTTCATTAAATACATGCTATGATCATTTGGATTGACAGAGGATGGACAAAGAACTATGTTAGAACACATGAGACACATTAGCATACCTCTCTGTTCTGGCCGGTAGACACTTCCAACATTCACACTGGGGTTCTCCACTGCTGTGTTGGGGTTTCTCACTGGCGCCGCAGGTTGTGGCTGAACCTGGGGTCTTCCAAACGGAGGGAACTGCTCGTACTGGGGGCTTCGCACTGGAGCCTGAGCCACAGCTCCTGTCCTGTCCTGGGCAGTGGGCGCAGTGTCTGCGGCGGCAGCAGGGTCCTCTCCTCCGTTGTACAGACTGTGTGTGTATCTGCGGTCCAGGCCGTCTGAGAAGGGTGGCTGGGCAGCCCGGGCAGGCACAGCTGGTTGGACAGGGGCGCCAGCGTTGGGCCCGTAGCCATAGGGCGGGTAGTAACGATAGCCGTCCTCGCCATAGTCCTGGGGGGAGCGCGGAACCACAGGTGCCAGGCCAGCACCGGCTCCATAGCTGACTCCAGTGTATCCCCCGCCGCCACCAACATATCCTCCAGCACCAGCACTGTAGCCTCCACCTGTGGCTCTCTGGAAGGGTGGCTCTGCGTAGCCCCGACCTGCTCCCTCTACCACACTGGGGTCGTAGGGCAACTGGTAGGAGGGCTGCTGAGGGAAGGGAAACTGCGGGTAGAGTTGGACGGGGATGTTGTAGGATGATGAGAAAGATGAAGATGACGAGGACGATGAAGACGACCCAGTGGAGGGCCTGAAGCGGGTGCTGGTGGAGCCTGTCCCCACCGAGCCCTGGCGCCAGTTGTCGGGCACCTGCCCGAAGCCAAAGGGATGTCTGGTCTGTCCCCTTACGGTCTCTGATCCTCCTCTGGAGGGGGCCTGCCTGCGTACGTTGCCTCCCTGTGGTCTGCGAGGGGTACGGGGACGAGAGTCTGCCACCACCACCCGGTGACTTCTCTCCTGGTCCTGAGATCCAGCAGGTACGTACTCGGCCCCACTGTTGAGCAAGCTGAACCTCCGGCCGTTGTTCTCCCACTGTATCATCTGTCTCCAGGGGGTGGAAGCCTGAGTCTGATCCTGAACCTGAGCCCATCCGGAGCCCAGTAGCACCCAAACCAAACTCCCTACAACAAAAGGGAGCATCATCATGGCTCCAAAAATGCCTCAAACCCACCGCCACACAGAGAAGTCAACCGAGAGCAGCTCAAAAACAACCAACCACCTGTAGCCTGAGTCCTCTTCAGGGGGTGTGGAGAAACACGTGGTGTGAGCGTGTAGATAACAGGATAGCAGGAGGGTAGCCAGTGGTTCTTTCCATTCACAGGTCCTTACAGTGGGCTAGAGGCTGAGTCTGAGTCCAGGAGCAGTCATAATGGGCTGGTAGAGAGTGGGCTTCAGAGGCCCTGCTGGTTGTGCTTGTATCTGTTAGTGCTGTGAGAAAATGCCCCGTCTTCCTGGATGTTTGGCTGCTCTGTGACTGTCAGTGGAATGAACATTGCTCTCACTCAGCCTTCTGGAGAGGAGTGCCTGCCTGTGCGCCTCAACTGCAGCCTTCTATTTGCTTCTCTGATTGCTTACAATAGTCTGTGAAAAAAAGCACTCAAACTTTCTTTTTTTGAAGGAGAGGTCCCACATGGCCCTAGTGCTAGAGCTGTTTGGACTGGCTGCGGGAGCCAGGACTTGCTCCGTATGGCTTCCAGAGTCAACATCTCCATCTGCAAAGCACTTAGATTTATATCGCACTCACTTTCTTTTGCCCAAATTCTTTAATTATTTTGAAGAAATAGAGATGCATGTAACAAGGCCTGGGTTCATACACCCAGGTGTCTAGACTTTTTTTCCTTTCTTTTTAAAAGCCCTTTAAACATGTCATGAAAACTTTGTTCAAACGGGGAAAAAATCATATTTGAGAAAGTAATTTGCAACCAGGTTTAGCGAGTTATGCTGAAGCTATGTTTGTGGATCACATACCAATTTTTCCTAGTTTTTAAAGGGAGAGTAAAAATACAAAATGGCACATTGGTTACCTTACACTGTCAGCAGTCTACATTACAAGGTTTGACAGGAATCCATGCATTGAGTTTCCCTGGTACTTTCCACAAATCCCATCCATTAGCAATATTTGCGCATCATGAACAAATTTTACTGGCAGGGTAAGGACAAAAATGTACCATTTTATAATTTAGAGGAACTAGCTGAGAAGCTGTATACTGTATTGTTCCTCATGCTTACTTCTAAAAAGCAGAGTTAATACCCAACTGTATAGAAAATGCTAAATGCAAACCAACATATGTTAGCGTGTAGGTACTACAACATTGGCCAATGTTAAGAGGCTGTCAATATTAGCTGATTGCATACACTTGCACAACACTGTGACGAATGTTAACAGTCAACACTAAGTGTTTGGAATGGCTGGCTGTCAGTTTGCCTTATTGTGTTAAATGTAGCTAGCAGATCAAATGTTATTTGTCACATGTGCCCGATGCAACAGTGAAATGCTAAGATACAGTAGCTAGCTACTAAGCTACACAAGTTAGCTACTCTACCTCTACATCTGTTGACATAAACATACTGCTTAGTTTGTCAGTCTGTAGTAGATTAAAATGTTTCTATGCAATGCTAGTTTTGATAATCTGTGGAGAAGTGTACAATGTATCAACAACAGCTACTACAGTATATGGTATGACCGGCTGTTTGTTTTTTTGTCAAAGTACTATCACCACTAGATAAAAAGACTTGCTCATCAAAAAATCACAATATTATTTATTTATTTATTGATATTTCTGCTTTTGTTAATGGTCCTAAAGATTACTCAATGCTGGGTTAAGTAGCTAAATAGACACGGTTAAGGGGTTAAACCCATCCCTTTTATCAGAATTCCCCTCTACTGCAATGGGTATATCAAGGGTGCATAAAAACAAGACCATATTCTGCAATTCTGATTCAGTAGTCGATGGGAGACCAGTCATTGTGAACAATCCCTTTACAGTATTCTGTATACAT
Source organism: Esox masquinongy (assembly GCA_016801175.1). Lineage (NCBI taxonomy): Eukaryota > Metazoa > Chordata > Actinopteri > Esociformes > Esocidae > Esox > Esox masquinongy. Next base: position 41,327 of record JACXGI010001553.1, read on the forward strand.
TGTTCCTGGTATGGTGGGATTATCCTTCCGGTTATAAAGTATTTTTGTATTTACAAACAGTCCTCTCACAGTACATGTGGTTGTACTCATTATTGAAAAGAAGTGCCACCCAGTGAAAAACTATGCAATCAAACTGAGGTCAATTAGCAACAGGGTTCTTTCTTATAGCTCCCCTCCCAATCCCACTTGACCCAACACCTCCCCAATGACCAGTATAATGCACAATACACCCACACAGACCTCACATATCAAACTGTGGTTGCTGGTCTGACACTACACCCACTGAATTATATTGCAGAGAAACAATATAGACAAAGTTGCGAATAAAAAGGCATGTTCCTTTGTGTATTTGTACTAAGGTTGTAATCAAACTATCACAACCTGTTTCTAAGAGAAATAATCGTTAAACCCATTCCAAACATGGGGATGAACAGCATATTTCTTGTTTGCTCTGATGTAGAGAAATGAGAGAGAGAATCAAGGTTTCCATCCAACTATTTCAAGCAGATTAATAACCTGATGCATTAAACATGTCATGACCAGTCTGATGGAAACAGGAAATGTCAGTACAATTTCATGAATGTAGACAATTTGCTGTGGTGCGATACTTTATTATCATTGAAACTAGTTAACTGGGACATGGAAATATCTTAATGGTGATGTTGTGTCGTCCTTTCAATAAGAAGATAAACCTAACCCTAAACAGATGAAAGAGGTTATGATAAACTTAACAAGGTGGGGAAAGTGCACTGTGATAAGCTTGATGTTCTTTTCCATAGTTGCATCTTCCTGTACATAGGCTACCAACAAACGTATAATTTGAAAGTCCGTCACGGTCAACTTGAGGAAACGCTGGCTAATTCAGATATGATTTTTTGGTGTTAATTTGATCTTGTTCTCTAGTGGTGAAATAGAGTACTACTGCATTACATCTGCTAATGTTACATTTACAATACATATACAGTAAATTATTCCATTAAGGTGTTGACGTTTACATGTTTATAAAGCACATTCAAACGTAAGCAGAAGCTTTATTTTTAAGTGCAATACATCATCACACACGCTCAGTTTGGTAGAAACCTATCTCTGGTGGGAAAATGCAAATATTTTCTTCAGGGAAATTTTAGAAAACTTCCATAAAAATCTGTCATCAGTTAGGATGAAACCTAGTGAGAGAGAAATATGAAAAGGTTTCTGTCATCAAAATCAGCTTTTTCCAAGGTGTTTGTGTTGGCAAGCGCTGTTGTGGGCAGCGGTCAGAATGTGCCACAGACCAAAGAAAGGACAACATTCCTCCATAGACAGGATCGTAGGTTTAAATTAACCAGCTGGGATCAGCGAACTCCCCTCATCTCTGAAACAGGACATAGGAAAAAAACAAGCTGATGTATGTGTTTAGTTTTTCAAATTCATGTTTTTAGTATTTTCTGAAAGTCAGGCCAACAATCTGTGAAGAGCTAGCCTAGTTCCTGATTGGTTTTTGTTGTCTATCCATATGCTCCGGTCAATGCCAATGAGGAGTTGGCAAGACAGCACACAGATATCTGGGACAAGGCTAGCAAAAAGCAGCATTCTGGTAATGATTTAGAGGATGAGGGAATGTAGGAGGAGCTCCTCCTGGGATTGGGTGGGCCACAAGGTTCCTGTAAAGAGCATCAATGTGGTACTGTACTGTATACAGCACATTCCCAGGTGCCACTTGGTTTTACAAAGCACTAGCCTGTATAGCAACTAGTGCAAACTTAGGAGAGATAAGAGGGAAAACGATTAAGTATTTAATATCAGTGGTGACCGATGAGCAATATCACCAAATTGAGGACAAGAGTTTGTGGGGTATATGTAGACAGCACATATTGCCTACAATCAATGTTTGAAAATTGATTGTAGGCAAATCAATTTAAACTAGAATATGTTTTAAAGGAATTTATAGTAGAATATTATGGGGAATGAGCCAAGGCCAGTTCATCTAGGGAATAGCAGTGCAGGACAAACTCATTATAGATGGATGTTGTTGAAGAAGGCCTAAATATTTTTGACTGATTTCTGAGAAGACATAAAGAATGTGTGAGGAAAACTAAAATTAAATGGGTGTGGTTTTGTCTCAGGTCAGTGTGTGAGCTGGCAGATAACGATTTGTTCAGTTTGTTAATAGGCAAATTGTGTTTTGTTATCCATAAACAATGTAGGCTATTTCCTAATATTACTATAACATTGAGTTTCATAGTCGGCTGTGGTATTATTTAGAATGCAAAATCTCATTATGTATCATAATTTACCAGAGCAGAATATTGAAAGGTGCAAGCAGTGTTTGTTGGCCATTTGAAACCATACAATGTGTACTAACTGCCAAAGAATTACCAGAATGTCTGTGTGTTCAGTCAGCATTTCAAACTGGAGGACTATGATGGGTAGGCTATATGCAGAGCTGATGGCTAGCGATTTATCAGCGCAATGATGTGTTTTAAAGACACAAGGAATTTCGTTAATATTACAAAGGGCTTTAGAGAGAACTGCAGACGAACAGCAATCTTGTACCACATTACTGCTACATATGTTGTGGTTTTTTAGCTAGGCTAGCTGCTAATGTAAAAAAGGTGACATTGCTTGCAATATTAGCTAGCTAATATTTGTTCATATTATTTACCTCTTCTAAGTGGCATGTAATCCAATCATACTGAACAGTTAATTAATGTGTACGTCAAAGGAATAGCTAAGAGAACCTCACTCCGTCCTAAAGCTTGTTCTAGTTATAAAAAAAATGTGATTACCCTGAAATGTGTCTTACATTGGAAATATAATCTAAATATAATCTAATGGATATATAATCTTACCGCTAGGGGGTAACCTAGTGGTTAGAGCATATGACCAGTAATTGGATTTTAGGTGTATAGAAAGGATTGTGATGATAAATTGTAATGGTACCTAACATATGCAAACTGGAGTGTCTCGGACTTACTTGTACTATGTGACTTCTGCTGCTGAGGCCGGGTTGCACAGGGGCAGACTAAATCCCTCAGTCATTCTCAGATTGCTAAATTTCTACACAAGTCACTCAATTTCTGTTCAAGTGAGAAAACAAGTACTGTATAGTGTAAGGAATAATACCATTTTTAATTGCTCCACAGCTAGCACAAAATGTTGCGGATGAAGCCATCCAAGTGGTTCCTTCTGGGTGGCTCAAACGTCTCCAAATTTTACCATTGACTTGACCAGCAATTAGGTGGTCACAGGTTGAGGTTGAGTTCCCTTAGATTGGGTGACCAGGGCTGTCACTAACACAGGGAAAGGTGGGTACAATTCATGGCGCCCAAGTGCTGGTAGGGCCCACGGACAGCGGCGCGAGGGGGCCCACCGGACGTGTGATGCATCTAGCGAAATCGAGATGCACCGTCTGTCCCTCCGTCGTCTGCGTGATGCTCGCAGTGTGAGCAGACGGCCACGCATTGCAATTCTGTTAAGGGGGCCCAGGATACCTTGCGACGTCCCTGGGGGTCAGAGTCACATAATTAAGAAACTTACCATTGGCTCTCTCCAGGGCAACCTTTAAATGCCATTGATGGGACCATGCAAGCATTTTGATTGGCTTAAAGTGTTGAAACATTGTTAAGTACAGGAATATTGTAAGATATTCCTGTGTGTTGCAGTCAGGGGATCACTGTTAGAGCCCAGTCAGTGAATAGAGGAAGCTTTTAGCAGCACACTGATGTTGATTTCAATGGCAAGTGGTCAAGAGTCAAGAGGGAGTACACAGGCAGGCATGCTCCCCATTTGGATGTGGATAACCTGCTGAACAGATCGGAACATGGAGCACAGCCGTCGTGCTGCTCTCCCCACTCTGGGGTGCATCACAGTTGATCTCTAATAGTTTGGTATGAGTGGTTTATTATTTACTGTGCAGCTAGTGTATCGTAGGTTGCTGAAATGTCAACTACCTTTCAGTCACTGAAAAAGGTATTGCAGGTTGGAGGCAATTACCCTCAATTTAGTCCTTGTTATTAACAGCGGGGGAAACTGCTGTGCTGCTGTTGACACAAACACTCATTTATGGCCAAGTTGAGAGGCAGAATGCATCTGGTTATATGTTCGCTGTTAAAACTGCAGTACTTACGATTTCTGCCAAATCTCTGCTGTTTTCTTCTAGTGTGTTTAGTACTACTAATTCTCTGCTTATTTAATTACGGAAATGCACTGATGGGGAAAATGTTTGTGCTCCATTTTATGTGAAAGGAAGGTGCAGTGAATATTCTGAGCAGTCTTTTTACAATGAAGTTACAATTTTATGAAGCAAATCTACAGCGATTTAATGATTCTAAAATCAGGTCCAAAATGAAATAGTTTATTTTGGACCTGTGATCCAAAGGATGGTTGGGCTATGATTAAAAAAAATCTATTTCACAACCAATACTCTGGTACCTCAATCAGGCTGGTGTGAAATTGAAAATAGTGCAAGGTTCCTGTATTGACAGACTCCATGCCATTGCCTCAACATGCTAGCACTATAGCTTGTGTTTTTTAAAACATACGCATTTGCCCCAAGTACACTGGCTTGATTTTGTCCTTTTACTTCCACAGTTTTATTTCATATCATTACAGTTCTTAGGTTTGAATTCAGCTTGATGCTTTCTCCCCCTCTATTTTTCTTTATAGAATTATCCCAGGAGATTCACTTCAATTGTTGTGTTTCAATAGCGAACCCAGGAGACAGAGCGAGTGCCCTAAAATCCCATCTCTGAAACATTCCGTGGAGATTTGGTTTGAGCTATGGCAACACAGATAGAAAGAGGTGGCTTGCTTCGCACCGGCTGTGTCATGTCTCGTGGAAACACTGTGTACTTTGTGAAGAACAGTGAAAGAAAGCATTGATCTAAGGGGACGGTGTGGCTGTGTGCTAGGAAAACCTGAGGGAGCTGTTGCCCCGCTGAGAAAGGAGAACCCTGGGAAGTTCATACAACAGGACACAGGTACAGCGCTTCTCAAAGGTATTCACCCCCTTGAGACTTTTCCACATTTTAATGTGTGACAACATGAAATCAACAATTTTAATTAGGAGATTTGAAACTGGTCAACTGAAAATGTCCATAGTGCCAAAGTGCCAAATATATTCTGAAAATTGATAAAAATGTATTATAAATATAAAACTGAATATAACTGATTGCATAAAATACCAACCCCTTTCGCTATGACAAACGTGAATCAGCTGTTGTGTAACCAATTGCCTTTATAAAACGTGTAATTACTTGAATTGAGTCTCCCTATGTGCAGTTTAGATGTTTCACATGAGGTTAAATATACTCAAATGTCTTTGGGAGGTCCTGCTCTAAGTACAAATCATACAAAAACTACACCATGAAGACAAAGGAACATTTAAAGCAAATCCAGAATCAGGTTAATTAAAATGCACCAATCAGGGATAGGATTTAGGCGTTGAATATTCCTTGGAGTACAGTAAAGTCCATTATTAAGAAATGGAGAGAATATGGCACACTGAGAATCTGTCTAGAACAGGCCATTCTCAAAAACGGAGTATCCATATCAGAAAGACTCTAGTCAGAGAGGTCGCCGAGAGGCCTGTGGCACCTCTAAAGGAGTTAAGGTCTTCCACGACTGAGCTGGGAGACACTGTGCATACTGCAATTATAGCCTGGGTGTTTCACAAACGTGGTCTTCATGGGATAGTGGCAAAAAGAGGGCTGTTGTTGAAACAAACTTGGCTAGAGTTGGCCAGAAGGAATGTGGGAGACTGAGACCAAATGAAAGTAGAATCTATACTCTGATGAGACCCAAATAGAGGTTTTTGGCCTCAAAGCTAAGCACTATGTTTGGCACAATCCTAAAGCTGCATATATCAGCCTTGCACACCATCACTACTGTAAAACATGGTGCAGGCAGCCTTATGGGGCTTCTCAACGCCAGAGACCGGGAGACTGGTCAGAACTGAGGATGAAGGATGAACAGAGCAAAATACAGATATGTCCTTAAAGAAAGCGTTGAGAATTGCTGTTCATCGTAGGTCCTCATCCAACTTGATGGAGCTTGAGCAATTTTGCAAAGAGAAATGGACAGAAATTGCTGTGTCCAGTTGTACAAAGCTGGTAGTGATTCAGCAAATGGATTCATGTCTGCAGTTGCTGCCAAAGGTACCACATATTGACTGAATGGTGTGAAAACCAATGTAATAAAAATGTCTCTGTTTTATATATGTAATTTACAGCAATTTGAAGATATTTAATTTTCACTTTTACATTATAGACTTTTTTGTGTTGATCAGTTTCAACAACACCTCATTAAATTCTTTTTAATTTAATTTTGTATAATGTGTAAGGTAGAAAATTCAAGGGGGGGGGGCTATTTTGAGAGCCTCTATATAATCAAACTCTCTTATACCTGTATATACATATATAAATATATTCTGGATTTCAGATGTACAGTATATTTACTTTCTTGAAGTATGACCTGGGTGAAGCATGTTGGTATACAATATGTTTTATACATGTTGTTTGTTTAATGGCTCTATTTCATTAGTCTACACTAAATTAATTACGATTGTTATATTTTATCTGTCTCTCTTCAAAGTACACTATTTGCTCAGTATGGGCTCACAATTTTATCCTAGTCATTCCATTACAATTGTGTTAAGAAATTGTAACAGTACAGTTTTGTTAAAAAAATGCCCTGATGTTTCCTTCTCTTCCTGCCTCTCTTTCCTCCTGTCCCTCCTGGAAGTTGAACTGAGAACATTAACCATTTGTAAAATTGTCGCTATGTAATGAAAACTCCAGTTTATTGACTAAAATTTGGTAACAAGAAGTTGCAGTACTTATTGTTTTACAGCTGATTTGAGGACTCCTTTGGTGATAAATATTGCTTTCCATTTGTTCTTAGCCAGCTCAGAAGAAAGAACAGCTTTGTTTAGATACTTCCGCTTATAATCCGAACTTTCACTTCACCATGTCCGCTGTGGTAATACTGCAGCTGAGGAAGGCTGGCTGCTGGAAGATAATATGCTCATACAGTACTGGATGAGAGGCGGTCGTCTTTGAAGTGAACCCACTTGTTTTCCATTACATTCCTATGGCATTCAGTGACAAGGCGTGAGGCACATGCAGAATGTTTTCCTGCCTCTACATGAAGCAGAACGGTGAACAAACAAACGCCCACCACCATCAGACCGTTTACTTTTGGTTTTGTCAATACTCACAAAGATCAGCTCGGCAACGTTACACAAGTTTAACAAAATGATACTTTGAAGATTACCTGTCTGTCAAGACGCATGTGTTGGTCTGTTTGTACTTCACACTATCTTTGTTCTGCTTGTAACATCTGATTAGCGGTTGGATGTAGAAACCAAACAAATCAAGCTAGCCCTTTTTTCGTCTGCTGGCCCGAATCTCTTAGTTGAACTAATGAGAGAGGCCTTAGGCCCAGTTCAATCAATACGGACAATCTGGTTATCAGTTTGGATTGACTTGTGCTCCAGGTGTACAATAATCACTGCATGGTTGTATCCACCTGAAACACTGGCCCCGGTGCTTGCTGTTCCCTGGCTGTAACAAACTGCACCCGGAGAACAGTCGAGAGGCTGTGTTTCTATTAGATTATCATGTGACCTTCTCCTTTGAACTGACACAAACCACATGAAACCTACCTGTAGCCAAGACGGGAATCTCTCAGAGGAAAGTGGAGCTTTCAGACTTACAGGCAGTGGGGAGTGGGGAGACCTAGCAATGCAGAACACGTCACCTGAATCAATGAAGGGTAGAGCTGCTCTTACACTGAAAGTGTTGTTGTCATTGCATTTTCGTTTTCAGAGTTTGGGTGATTCTAGAGATCCCGGTGATGGACAGTTTGCAGCAGCACGGAGGTATAATGATCGTATGTTAAATTTCGTTCGATGGCAGAGGCTGTTGAGCGTGTTCCTATGATAGAAAGGCATCTGCGAGGTACTGACGGAGACACGCAGGAACACACGCAGGTCCATATGCCCGCACGCAATTATATCCGCCATGTTTGTGCGAAGATCCCTGACCTTCTGCTTTCCACTAGAGCACTTCACATGAACTCGACGTGTCCCATCGGTTGTGACCCCGATATGCTTCCTCATGTGCCGCACACATGTTCCAGCCGAACCATTCTCTGGACAGATGAATGGAGGAGTACACTGGTGGTCCTCCCCTCACCAGTTGTGAATGAACCCAAAGCCGGATTTATCGCCTGTGTTTTTCTGGCCCTCTCCTTGAGATATTTTGACCCGCAGCCCCCTGCCTCCGATGTCATTTTCTCATTTGAGATAGGTTTCCGTTGGATGGTGACCTTTCGTACGTGTGGCATGGGCTCAAGGGAAGGACACGGGCACAACACCAAATCAAAATCAAAGATTATAATGCATACAGCCCCACGGGTCTCTCTAATGACTAAGGTGAGCCCCACACTCTGGCTCCACACTGGAATACTAATAAGCGGTGTCATGGACGGGGAAATGTCCAGGAGAGTGACTGGCATAGCAAGTGGTTCCTCGCCTCATTGCAACGCTCAAACACTCAACACCTGCACAGTTAGCCAACACTTGCTATGATGACTTGCCATGCAATCTAAATCATACAGAACACAGAGGAAAAAACATGACAAAGGAGGAAGGGAGAGAGAGAAAATAGACTAAAGGAGAATTTCAGTGTCATGTGTTTCCGAAAGCAAGTGGAGCCTGTAAATTTGATGAAGCAGCCGGTTCAATTAGCTCCAGACATCCACAGCCATTCCCCAGGGAGTCATCCTCACAGATGTTTGGTGTGCTGTTGTCTGCAAACCCCCGAGACACCCTCCTCTCCCACTGGCTTCCTCTCCTCCTCTTTCAATACACTCTCCAGAAAATAACACAACAAAGTCCAGGCTGACTGAAGGGTTATGAAGAGCTAGTAGACACTTATCATGTGAATTTGAAACCTGAGATTGCTGCAGGTTGATACTGCTCAACAACAAAGAGACAGCACCTTATAAATGGATCACTAACAAGATCATTTTTGGGTCTATTCTAAGAATGACCAGGGAGAGACAGACACATGAACCTACAGATGGACAAAGTCCTCTCTTATGTGGACAAAATCGTAACATTGGAGGCTTTCAAAAGAACACCGTAATCTTCCACACTGGGGTCTTGTCTAGACTTTAAAAAGCTGTAGGGGAGGTTCTCTTTGGAACTGTTGAACCAATCCAGTAAATGTGGAGGGGGGGTTAAGATAAGGTGTCGCCATGTTCATGTTCAAAAGCAGAAATGGCATCACTCTCTTATTTCATTATCACATAATACAGGACTGTCTCCTTGTCAGGGACACCATTAACGGTTTGTAGTTGTAGACACAGATATATGCTCAGACTCGGTCACACACAAACCCATGCACACATAGCCATGCACACAAACCCATGCACACATAGCCATGCACACATAGCCATGCACACAAACCCATGCACACAAACCCATGCACACATAGCCATACACACATAGCCATGCACACAAACCCATGCACACATAGCCATGCACACAAACCCATGCACACAAACCCATGCACACATAGCCATGCACACATAGCCATGCACACAAACCCATGCACACATAGCCATGCACACATAGCCATGCACACAAACCCATGCACACAAACCCATGCACACATAGCTATGCACACATACCCATGTACACATAGCCATGCACATTTTTGCACGCATGGAAACACACACACATAAATTGAGCAGTCGTTTGTGACAGTGATTGATCTAATACAGCCCTGGTTCTAACTTTATTAGGGGGTTTTCACTGATAAGAGAACAGCTATACAACTATTTTCTTTCTCCTTATCTTCAGTGGGGTGGTGTTGCTACAAAGCCGTCTATACACCCTGACTAATTATCATTATTCATTTGGTTTGCAGAGTTCAGCCCATTATTACTCAAACTAGCCTACAGTATTGGCTCAGAAATATGGAAATAACAAGAAATAATCAACAGCTTCTTCTTTCCTAAAAGATATTAAACCACATACATTTGACAAAATTCCAGTTAAACTTGAAGCAGAATTGGCTGCTTTCCCTTTGGATATTTGAAACATTTTATTTATTTCGGTCATGTGTTGAATGTGGAGCTTCTTCCTGAAATTCCCACTTTAAACTCAGTCTCCTTTAAGGTCAGGGATCAGGAGTGTGAAACTAAGAAAGCTCACGCCCCTTCACTCACCCCCTCAGCATAACCCCCAATCCCAAACTGCTGTATGGACAAAGAAGTCCACTGGCCCATAAACATCCACACATACCCCTCATTTTCACCCACAGCAATGATGCATGTATTTCATATCATACACTGAGATTGCATTTACACACTGTACTTCAGGCAGTAAGTTATGAATATCCTGAGAATGGACTTTTCATCAATGTCTTGTGTCACCTACCAACACAAAACAGTGTCAGCATGATAAGAAAATTGATTGCTCCAATACATTCTTAAATGTTCTTTAGAGACTAAACAGCATAGCTCTGTATTTGTGAATGATGTACAGCAGTTAGTATGCCTGGGAGGGGGTTGAAGGAAATGTGCAAACCCACATGCTATGTGAAGCCAAAGCGGCTGGAATATTTGTTCTTGGCCGTCTGATAGAGGTCTGGCATTTGGGATTAAGATGGGCAGGTTAAAACACTTCCCAGGCATTTCCTGACAGCACATGAAGCACGGATAAAGCCTGGCTGCATTTCCACTTCACCAGACACATACACAGAGAGCAGACAAGGGCCATGTTCTTTCTCCATTTCCGACCTGATCTGAGGAGAGGCTTGGAGGTCGCGCTGTGTCCAGCCAAACACAATGACCAATGGAGAATCCTTTTCTATTCTTCCACACCACAACACAGTAACCTTGTTTACTATATAATTGTTATCCTTGAAGGCATACATACAGTAGAATTCATAGGGATGGCAACAGGTCAATGGAAGATCATATTATGTTGTAACAGAATCAAATATTGCTATTACGGTGGGGGAGTTTTCTGAGGGGTATTTATTTTGCTGTGCTGTGATATCTTTTTAGTGAGTCACAAATGTGACTCGCACACAAATGTTTGACTGACTTATTGTAACAAATGTATCACACACAACATACCGGAGAAGTTGAGATTCAATTCAGCACCATCATCAGATAGTCCTGTCTGTTACCATTATTCATTACAACAAATGCATGTGAAGATAAAGAATAGCAGAATGTGTATCAGTCTTTAGAGGCACAACAGTCATGGCAGTGCTTAACAGTACTTAACAGTACTTTACACTGACTAGTGGCTCTATTAGGAAACACATTTGTTTGCCAATGTCTGTGGAGGGCTTTAGAGACTATTTCACATTCAATTCTTTCACAAAGCTGAGAAAGAATTTCATTCATTGACCCAGAATCAGATGATCAACAATGCAAATTGTTCTCTAACAACCACAGTTATATTGTTTGTTTTTGTTAATCATTAGGACAATGGACTCTTATAATGGCATTAACCTTACAATTACAGAAAG
>JACXGI010001553.1:52960-90076 GCA_016801175.1 Esox masquinongy
CCCATCAATGCTGTCATACGTCCTGTACCCCACCCATCAATGCTGTCATACGTCCTGTACCCCACCCATCAATGCTGTCATACGTCCTGTACACCACCCATCAATGCTGTCATACGTCCTGTACCCCACCCATCAATGCTGTCATACGTCCTGTACCCCACCCATAAATGCTGTCATACATCATGTGCCCCACCCATCAATGCTGTCATACATCTTGTACCCCACCCATCAGTGCACTCATAAGTCCTGTACCCCACCACCAATGCACTGAAGTCCTGTACCCCACCCATCAATGCACTCATACGCACTTTACCCCACCCATCAATGCACTCATATATAGACCAGTGTTCATCTACGTACTGCTGTGAACAATATTTTGGATATACATATAACCACTGGCTAACCTGCTCTGAATTCACTTCTCTACAGCATTAGAGTGCTTGCTGGCTGCCGGTATGCTTCAATCATATGGAAGTGGTGCGTTTCCATTTCTCTTCAATAAAATATAGAGTAATATGACTGAGCGAGGGGAGAGTATGACACTGTAGCTCTGCTGCGGCGTTAGATGCTGTCTGCATACTAACATTCTCCGTTGTGAATCAGACAGTCCTCCAGTAGGATGATTCTCCGTCCTCTCTCTCCCTCTCATCGGACACCTTCACAGCAGTGATGGCCATTCCAAATCTTCAAAATCATTAGTACCATTCAGTTCAGTTCTTTTTTCAGATTCCGATCTTTTGACTTACTGGTTTGTTTAGCATGTTTTTTTTCTTCTTCTAATTGGTTAATTCCATCTCTATAGTGATACTGTGACTTCAAAAATGTCTGTAATAGCTCTCAAAGGGCGATTTCCACTCCAGAACAAATGAACATTGCCATATTAACACATACACCTTGTTTATTTTATCAAACCATAACCAAATCTGTCTAATTATCTCAATGGAATGAACATAAAGAACTAAACTCACGGCACTCCTCAGAACCACTCTGTAATGCTGGTGTAGGACTATAGGCACTTCAGCTGGGCTACAGCGAAAATATTCTCCGTCTGAAGGTGCTTGTAAATACATTATGTTTACAAATTACATTTTATTCTTATCAAAATAAGTATAAGTAATGAGAGCACTTAAACATTGTAATGTAATTTAAAGGTGTATTATAAATCTAATGTAGCTGAATTACTGCGAGAAGATAATTAAAACTGAAGGAGGGAAGAATGTGAAATAATAAAGGCAAATCTGACAACCTTTGTACATTTGTAATGAAATAGTTTTTAATCCGACTTCACTGGCAGCCTGAATCACGTGACATCCTGTTGCACACTATCCTGTTGTACACTAAATGATTCACTTTTTAACATTTTGGAGAGATATTTCAGTACACTTAGTTCACTGAAAAGACTAGTTCAAAAAGAGGAAATTGTTTGCAAACTGCAAAATACTACCTCACAGACACACACAACCTACAGGCAACTATGCTATATGACTATGCTATAGTTCTTATCTTCCGGCATGCTGCACTGCATCTCGCATGACTATGTAACGCTACCGGAATAGGTTTGAGAAAATGGCCTGAGAAACAGAATGAGTAACAATGACTCAGTTAGGCTCCAAAATCATTTAATGGCCGATGCTATTAGTCAGCATACGGCTGAATGTTTGACTGAGTGACCCTAAGGGCATTCGGATTATACTGCCTCAGTCACTGGACGCTGATGAACAAGTGATTCATATTTATTATAGTCCACAGTACCCAATTGTAAAAGACATGGGTTCCACTCAATTCGAAGAACAACTCAGGGTCGTGTTGGCCTAAAAGAAATGATAATGAGAACCATAGGATTAGATGAGAAGTTTAGGATGACAAACCACATGCTTTATGTGACAGCAAGACCAGCCAGTGTCATGGACTGAATAGCCAAATATTACACCAAATATTACATCAAATATGAACTCCTGGACAGAGTGAACCCCTCTCCAACCACTCAGTGTTAGACGTCTCAGGCTCTGTATACTCTTGGATTGCATCTGGCCTAGCAGTCTGCTCCTACAAGGTGAAGTGGAAAGAAACATGTATCTGTGCAGGGTGATCACTGCTGGTGTCACCCAGGGCTTGGTTGGACATCCCCTCCTCTTTCTTTTCTGTCTACACTAAGTCATTCGGCTCGGTTGCATCCTCACAGTCAACAATTTTTTCACCTATCCTCCTTCTGACAATCAAATAGTGACGGACAATTCCGCATGCCTGGATAACATCTCTGCTTGGATCTCAGCACACCACCTCAAGCTCATGTTTGTCAAGATTTCCAGACCTCTCAATTAGGCTTGATCGTTCAATGGTGTCCCCATCCCAGAGAGCAAAGAACCTTGGCTTGACCCAGATGACGCCCGCATCTACTACAAGATCATGGGGCTTGCCAACTGAGCAGCAAAGAGAGAACTTCAGGCAACACTCAAACCCAACAGCTTTATCCAAGGTCTGTGTTTAGCCACCTCTGGTCATTTTGCTTCTAGCAGGGCATCAGAGTTGCTGCCCTTTTTTTTTTTTAAGTGGAAATCCTACAATAAAAAGTATCTAAAATAACATCACTGTAGTTGAATGATAGCCAAAGCCAGCATTGTGATTGGCTTTGCTACTGACCTATTGATTTCATCCCCCCAGCCGGGATTTGTTTAATTGAAATAAGAACGCTGTTTGTGGCTTTGACATGCAGTCAATTTTGAAATCCTTGTCATTTTTTGGTTGGTAAAAATGTACACAGTTTCCTCAATTTGTATTATGTACTTGCAAACCGGTTATCAAAACAACTAGAGCAGTACAAAGTGATGTGATGTCAGTCTCAAAAACCACGGCTATCAGTCAATCTGCATTCAGGAATAAACCACCCTGTTTATAAACCATATAACCACGGGTTTGATGTCACTGATCTAATTCAGTTGGTCACCGGTTTATAAGCACAGTTAAGGCATCTCAGTGGTTTGTAAAAGTATTGCCAATACAAGGCTAAGCCTTGTGTCCAGGCATTCCGCGATGCACCATGCCTAACAGCAAGTCTTAGCAGTGGTATATTGGCCATACACCACATCCCCTAGTGTTGTATTGCTTACTCAGATGGTAGTTAGAATACTTAATGCATATTGGCTGCACGCTGTAGTATATTAGGCTGTGTACCAAAGGTACGGCATGAAATTACATTTTACTGAAAATCTGAAGAAAAGTCTTGAAAAATTTAAATAAACTATCACAGTGTACACTCTTCACCAAGCTGCTGCCCCAAATCTCAGGTGTTTATGAAGCTGCCCTTCCCCCAGCCACCCCAACTTCTCTGATCTTAATCTAGATCCCCCCTCCCTACACCCCACCCGATTCTCCAGTTGTATTCACTCCCAGGCCTCTCAACCCAAGCGGCAGAATTCTCCACCAGGGAGATAAGAGGAGTGTCCTTTCTCCCCTGAAGAATGGAAGAATAAGAATGCAGCTTTCATCCCTGCCATAAAAAACAAAACACAACACATGACTCTGGCTCCTCATCCTGCCTGCCACGGCAGAAATGTCATCCCAACCGGGCAATAAATCATATGGCCCTGTGATCTGTTTACTTATTACAGTAAGGTGCATCCCTGTCATCCTTCGCTCTTATTTACAACTCCTATACACCCCCAGATATCCAGCCACGCTGCTGCTCCATCTCTCTGATACAGACACACACGCACCTTTTCATAACATGATACAGTCCCATAAAAATGTACTGGACACTAAAATAGCCTTACAGATGGTTATGTGGTGCTCCTGTGTTGTAAATCGAAAGGCCTCTTCCAAGAAATGAAATAAGCTTCTAAAATAATCAATAGACAGCACTCAGAAACCACCACACAGGCCCCATCCTAAAACAGGACCTTATTTCTAGTAGAGAGGACCTGATCAAAGTATCAGACGATGATTATTGTTCCGAAAACCAATTTTCAACAAGCCAATAGCATACTTACAGTGCTCAAAGCACTAGACAGAATATCAATTGTTCTAGGACCTCGAGTGACATAGTTTGACATAACCAAGCTGTCAGAGGACTCTTCCTG
The DNA here is from genome assembly GCA_016801175.1 of Esox masquinongy. NCBI lineage: Eukaryota > Metazoa > Chordata > Actinopteri > Esociformes > Esocidae > Esox > Esox masquinongy. Next base: position 57,037 of record JACXGI010001553.1, read on the forward strand.
CTTCATTCACAAAACCAGCAGCGCAGCATTTATTGTGGCCATTAACAGCTGCATCAGGGTTGCAAACCTGGAAGAGGAGCAAAAAAAAAAGAAAAGGATCCACTCTCGTCTCTCTCTTTCACAGTCTCGTAACACAGAGCAGAAGCAACCAAGGACAGATCCGAAACAAGTTGATAAAAGCAACACCAGGCAATTACACTGCAGCTGCCCACATAAGAATAAGAGGGCACAACCTTGTGCAGTGACATGGTCATCATTAAGCCCCTGGAGAGAGAAAACAGACCCTGCTGCTCTGTGATCACACGGCCTGTCTGTCTGGCTCTGTGATCACACGGCCTGTCTGTCTGGCTTTGTGATCAAACAGTCTGTCTGTCTGGCTCTGTGATCATACAGCCTGTCTGTCTGGCTCTGTGATCACACGACCTGTCTGTCTGGCTCTGTGATCACACAGCCTGTCTGTCTGGCTCTGTGATCACACAGCCTGTCTGTCTGGCTCTGTGATCACACGGCCTGTCTGTCTGGCATGCCGGCTGGCTCTTACCCCAAAACCACACGATGCCGGACGAAGAGACCATGACATGTAAAAGCAGAGTAACACAATTTAACATGGTCAACTCGCATCCTTTGGCCCTCTGATCCCTTGTCTGTCATTAATTAATCTAATATTGGCAAAAAAGGCCTCTTCCTAAAGCTATTATAATCATAAATACTCTATGTATACTCTATATGTGTTAATTTGGTAATGGATGATATCTACTGCATACCCATTTTTTTGTAAGCAACCATTCATTAAATGATGTGGGTGACATCTATGTGGGGTTGCACAATTCATCTCAGTTTCTTTTGTGTGAAATAAAACATCTGTCAAAAACATACGGTCCACAGATAAGGAAATGGAGTTCAGATTTGCGTGGATGTTCAAACCTGAACAAGACTGGTCTTTTTTCACCAGCTTCAGAGATTCAGGCGTGGATACTGTCCTCACCGTGCTGTCAGTTAGACTGTCTCAGACTGTTAATAATCTGTGTTTGCCACCTGGGACAGTGGAGGCTGAGCCCAGAGAAGAGCAGGTGGTTCTGGGAAAGGGGAGGAATAAGCGGAGACGCCCATTAACAAGTCCCTCTTTCCTTCTGAAAGCAGTGTACAGTCATGCTTCGTTATGTCTGGATTGGCCCTCGAATTTAGGATGACTGCAATGAATAAAATGTATAGGGTCACCTCTGGCTCTGAGTAATCCAACCCCCATGCGGTGCTGTGTCACACCAGCATCACAGGGGCTAAGTCCTGTCAATCGGTAGGTAGGATGACTGTGCAGTAAATGAAATCTCATTCAGCGCTGAGGCGTGTGTAACATCTGTAACCGTATGATGCATGTATCAGTGCCGTCATGAACGATGTCTGCTGTGAGAAACGGCCTCTGTTCTGGAGATGAATCATGGTTGGCGGTGAAGACTGGAGCGGAGCAGGGATGGGGAGCGGGCGACCACAAGCTAACGCTCCTTTCCTGGGTCCCTGGGGACAAGCAGGAGGCTTGAGGAATTCTGGGAGTGAAAGTTGATTAATTGGGAGTCTGAATCATATACATCATGAATCATATACAAAAGGATTGGGGTGTATGGAGACATCATGAATTATTTACAAAAGGATTGGACTGTATTGACATGACATGAATCATACAAAAGGATCGGAGTGTATGTTTGGATCAGGAATCATTCACAAGCGGATGTCATTATGTGCATTGCAAAACGTGGAGGTGGACTTCTACCGGTGGTAGCCGTTTTTGTGGTGCGTGTGTAACTTACTGGTAGCAACTGAGTAAGAAAAGTTTTACATCTGTTATGGATTGACTACAACGGGGACTCCACAAAACAAGTGTAGATGATGTATTTGTTTACGGGACCTTTATCTTGAGGCGTGTATGTGGCGTGTCGACAGTGAGCATGCTGCTGTAGTAGAACACTGAACTCGCTGGGGCACAACACATTTCAATGGTTGCAATAAAGCAGGGCAACATTCAATGCACTCATGCCTATCAAACTGATCACACTTCTTCAGCTGCGGATTCTGAATTGCGCAGAGGGGGGGAAGGTAACCATATGGTCAGCATCTTTTTTTCCCCAATCCTTTTCAACAGGGTTTGTTCCTCTTGAGCGAAGCATACTAAGATGTACCAAAGCTAGTGGAGGAGAAAGCGGTGGCTGGGGAGCGAGTGGGCTGTATAGAGGCCCCTCTTTCCCTATCTGCTCCATGGCGTACAATATGAGAGTCAGCAGTAAAACACAAAGGCACACACGCATTCTGTCAGAAAAGAGGTCAGCTGAATGCGGAAGCCAGAGAAATGACACATCCACCCTGACAAAGGGTTTGGAGAGTGGGATGGTGTATAGTGGGTCCCTCCCAGGGCCTGGATTTGTCTCAGATGAGTAATGGAGTTAGGCCCAGTGCTGGTGGATCATACCTACTGTAAGTGTGAACCAGAGGACTGAAATCCAGTCTGTTAGAGGAGAGTCGGTTTCCCAGGCCCCCTGGTGCTCCCCAGGGAGGTCATTACTGACGGTTAAAATGTCGTCTTATCTTCACCAGTAGATGGCGTGGGTGACCCAACTCTGCTGCCGCCATCCCAGAGATGGCTTGGGGAGAGAGGAGGTTTTTACCTTCTTTCATTCCTTCCTTCTTTAACTAGTTTTATAATGATGTTGTTGAATTACATAAGAGTGCAGCATCTCGCTCGCCACACTGGCTCTCTGTAAAAGATTACACATTAGGTCTTCTTGGGTGAAAGTCCCTTTTTTTTTACTTTGTTCGTGTGCATAGCCAAATCATTGTGCCAGCAAAATGTTTTTTGTGGGTTTTTTGCACAGTGATAGAGAACTACAGCTTTGATCACTGACCTAATTAATGAACCAATTGATGAATGTAAATACCAGATTAGTTATGCAAATGATCACAGTGGAAAAAATACTCTGCCCTCATTTGGAACTTCTGAAGGCTTGGAAAGAAATTATAAATGCATGAGACAAGATCTTGTTCATGATACATTTAAAGAAATAGACAGAAAAACAAAAATAAAGCTGTGGATTAGTAGCTGCAGTTGAGCTGAGTGAGGAGCTTTTGGGGGACATTGTGCCTGAAGAAGGGGAAAAGAAAGGCACTCCACACTTGCACTGTGTAGCCCTGAGAAAATAATGAAAAACCAAAGGCTTAAAAAAGTAATCTTTCTTAAATTACCTGATTTTCACCACATGTCTGTGCGATGCACTAATAAGGATCAGCAGTCCACCATAATGCTGCTCATGTCCGTTTCTGGACTGGAGGGTCCAGGGATTAAGCTCCTGGCCTTGGAAATCAAGCCAAACTAGTCTGAGTTTCACTGGGCAGTATATACTAAGGGCTTGGGAGAGTAGAGGAAGCTTCCAGGCAATGCTCTAATTCACACACTTCTTTGACCAGTGGACAGGCCGCTCTCTGGCCGTTCACATTTTTCCTTGGCATAGCTGTTATATATAGGCTATTTTACTACCACATACTGTATTTTGCAGTTCCAAATACAGTTCAGTATCTACATTAAGATAAATCCAGAGTAAAATCACCTAGTCTTTCAGAGAATATGATGGCATTTTGAAAAAACCCAGGGTTGTTAAAACCACTCGGAGGTGAAATCTATTGCATTGACAGGCAAGAGCGTTTGTGAATAGGTGTGCTTATTTTAAAATCAAAGCTTGATAGTGAGTTATTAACCTAGGTAAAGCTAATTACTTCTGGTTAACAATGAGGGAACAATTGAATTGTACAACAGCACAAAATGGTTTACTGGCCATTTCTAGCCCTCGCTGAAAAGTGAGTTAGGTAAATAGCTTTTCATGTCAGCATGACAATGTTTTATGAAGAGAAAAGCTTGAATTAGCTAAGGACCCAACAGGCAGAGGGTAGCATTTTTGTCTCAGTAATGATAATGGTATGGGAATAATGATCAAATATATTTTGTGGTTTTATTACACAACACAATTCAACATTTTCAGTCATCAGCGTGAATAAAAAAACAATGGCAAGCCTATATATAATGCTTATAAAAGGTTCCATGTAATCAACAAACAACTCAAGTTTCAATTCACCTAAAAATCCAGGCATCTTCCAGCAGGCTTGGGAAAGGTGAAGATTATGACATGCTTCCTTCACAACATGCTCCGCCAGACCACATGGCTTCTTGCTTGCTTAACCAGGGAATAAACACATCCAATGTATTGAATAAAATTCAACGGTCCCCCTCAGTCAGCTTTCAGATGTACACATGGCCTGCCACAAGTTGCTAGAGTGTGATAAGATAAGTAATGCCCTCCCAGCCCAGCCCTCCCATGACAAAGACGATGCAATATCATCACTGTCAGGGGCCTTTGATCACTGGTATGGGATTTTACATGACTTTGATTATGAAAAGTGTTGGGGTGCTTTAAAACCAACTATGCACAAAACAAAACTATACTTTCAAAGAAGCAAAGAAAAGCTCTTAAATTAAATTGTGTGCCACTGAGCCAAACTTGTTGACCTTTAGACAAATTCAACTTTTAAGCCACTGACAAATGTTTCCATAGTAACCGACTATGTGGCAGTGAGCTTGTTTCAGTATTGAGCGAAACAAAGTTTGCAGTTGGGTACTGCATTCAACCTGGCTAGACCCTGCATTGTAAGGGTGAGAGACCCAATGGATCAGGTAATCAGGCTAGGCTTAACACTACTACTAAACTACCATAGTCTGTACTCTCATCCACACTGACATGATCTGGCATCTACAGCAGGTTCTGGCAACAGGGCCTTGGCACAAAACAAGTAATGATTGCCAGCAATATTCATTGGCTGTCCATAGATTTTTATATAATCTACTTTGATTTTTACAAATGCTTTCTAAAATCTGATTGGGAAATAGCAGTGAAGGCCAATATGATTGTATTATTAAGTATTGTTTTTATACATGCAGGTGTTGTCAAATAGCAATTGCAATTGCAAAAACAGTAAGGACATTGTAAAACAATTGTTAGCTAAATAACATTTGGAAATAAAGGGACGTAAATATAAGACTCCACTAGCAATTTTGATGTTTGTGTATAATGAATGTAAAAAAGCAACCTTGATGCTCTATCCACAACCAGACCATGGTGTCTGCCTACGGAGCAGCAAGGGAACTGTCCCAACCCACCTTCAGGCAATGCTTTACCCTACATCCATTCACAATCACTTTGTTCTGCTACCTCTGGTCTGTTTGTCAATGTCAAAATACTTCAGGACTTTACTGTATTTTATACTAATGGGGCTTTAATGGCCGATTTGAGGCTGCATATATTCAGCATGTTTGAAAATCATTATGAGCAAGGTTCTATCCCATGTGCCCAGCTGCACAGCTCCCCCAGGGCCGCTACAAAGAAGAAATAACAGCACATGCAGGGATGCATCATCTAGAACATTTTTGGAATTTTGCCCTATTAGTTAACACCCTCAATATGTCCCCTATTTGGGGAAATTAGCCAAAAATATCATTAGACTTTTTAATCAATTAGATGCTGTACAACAGTACAATTTTGACCATATTATGGTCAAACACCCAGGCATTCAAAAACGTTAAATAAGATGCATTATTATTCCCATGCCATTATGATAACAGAGAACAAGACGAAATGATAGAAGAGCTTAATTTCAGATCAAAGCACAAATGCATGTATATCTGTGTGTGTATATTTGTTGATATTCTTTGCTTATTAGTATGATATTTTCCCAGTTACAGCGAATTTATGATAAGTACTGAGGAAATTATTGCTTCCTACTGAAGCAAAAAAGTGTATTTTTAGCCATTGTTGAATAGTGAGTGAGTCACCTTTTTGATGTCAATATGACAATTTTTGATAGAAAAAGGCTTGAATAACTATAATAGCAGCAATGCCCGGTTTTTATGATAGGCATACATTCCAAAGGGAATTTTTAGGGTTTCAGCACCCAAGAGTCACAACTTCTGACCTAAAGCCATGCACATCAGTTTCATGGTTGGCGCTGTAATAAGCCTCCAAAGTGACCAAATTTGGAAGCTCACGACGACCACCCGATTTGACCGAGAGTCTTGACATTTGGTCCATACTGTAGGTCAAACTCCTCACAATGAAAATGTTTGCCATTGGAACTCATAATATTTGAGCTTACTGGATTCTCGCCATTTATGATTATGGGAATAATGCTTCAAACACTACTCCTATTGTACCAAATGACCAGTCTTCACGTACCTTGATATTTGGCTTCTAGGGACTAAGTTCTCTCAACACAAAATAATCCAGACAAGTTGGTCAAAAACATGGCTGCTATTGACCAGTGAGCATGTCTGGGGGCGTGGTTTTGAACATATAACACTAATATGCAAGATCATATTATAATAAAACTTGCTACATATGTTCAGAACCATGACATGACAAAATAAGTGCAAGCAATTTCCCGACAACCACATGGTGGCGCTATTCAGTCTAGCCATATTTGCAAGTCCACTTCGCACATAACGCACAGCCTTGAAAGCAGGTACATAAGTCCATCTTCTCTCAAGGAAAATTTTGCCATTGGGATGCTTGATGGATTTCTGGCCATGGTTTAGTAACACATGTTGACCCTTTTCATCACACACCACCCAAACTAATGGACATATGACTGCAAGGCAGGAATTTATATGAGCTGTGGGGACAGCATACATATTGACAATCAACCAGAATTTGTGTGATATAAAAAATATCAGACCAAGCTTTCCTACCTTGAAATAGATTCTATTTTTTTGTCTGTTTTCCTTATGTTGTCCAATTGGCCGCGGGGTGTATGATGTGTACATTTAAGGTGTGCAGTGAATGAGAATCACTTGGGCACTAGTGCAAAAACCCTTCATTAGCATGAATTAACATAACACAAAGTACAACATGATTATATTCCAAGATCTGAAATGGGTTACTGGATCTTTGTATTACGTACTGTTTTTTTTAACAAGGAGTCCAAAATCACATGGGCGTGATTGAATTTGATCATGTCATTATGTGTCGCCTGATTCCTGTTCATGCCTGCACCACGCTTTTATTGCTGTGTTCAGAAAATGATCAAGAGGATAAACAATAAATATATTTTTTTCACAGACTGTTTTCTTCATCCAGTGCCCTTGGCTAATATTGCCACACTTGGTAAATATAACCAAAACAGTCCTTGAATTTTTTTTTATTGTTTATCCTTGATCTTGAATTAAAGTAAAAATACTGAAAGAAAAAATACATTATTATCATAAAACAAAACAAAAATTCTCAAATGTGTGAGGTCCACAATTATTGGCACCCCATCGTTTAATACTTTGTGCAACTTCCTTTTGCCCAGATAACAGCATCTTCTCCTATAGTATAATGAGCAATGAGGATGGAGAACCCATGGTGGGATCTGAGACCATCCCTCAATGCAGAATCTCTCCAGATCTTTCAGATTCTGAGATCCACGCTTTTGGACTCTCTTGTTCAGCTCATCTCAGAGGTTTTTTATAGGGTTTAAGTCAGGCAACTGGGATGGGCATGGCAAAACCTTGATTCTGTGGTTAGTGAACCATTTTTGTATTGATTTTGAGGTGTGGTTGGATCATTGTCCTGCAGGAAGATACAACCATGGCCCAGTTCAATCTTCCTGACAGAGGCAGTCAGGTTTTGATTTAATATCTGCTGGTACTTGATGGAGTCCATGATATCATGTATCCTAACAATATGACCAAGGCCTTTGGAAGAAAAACAGCTCTACAACATCAAAGATCCACCACCATACTTCACATTGGGGATGAGGTACTTTTGTGCATGGCTATCTTTCTGTCTACGCCAAACCCACCTCTGGTGTTTGTTTCCAAAATGCTCTAATTTGGCCTCATCTGTCCATAGAATCTGGTCCCATTGAAATTTCTAGATATGTTTAGCAAACTATAGGTGCTGAGTTTGTTGTTTGACAACCCTCCCAAACAACTTGTGGTTATGTAGGTGGCGTCTGATCGTAGTTTTGGAGACTTTCTGACCATGTGGTATGTTCTTTTGATGAAAAATGCGGCCAACTTATTTGTTTTTTATACTTTATAATTTCACAGATGAACAATAATAGGCCTTTGGTTCATAGTGCAAGGCAGACAGACGTCCACCCACGCCAAACATTTCTGATCCACCATTTCTCTTGCGTCTCTTCCTCCTTTTAAGTTCCAATTTCCTTTGAGCTGATGTGGGCTGGGAGGAGCTGTGCGCAAAGTGCGCTGTCCATGGTTCTGGCCTGTGACAAATCAGGACTCATAAATAACAACAACCTCTGGCCCGATGAACCTGGTTTCTCAATGTTCATCCATCAGGCCAATTCAAGATTATATAATAATTGTACAAGTTTTCTTAACACTATTTTAAATGGCATCTGTACTAAACACGACCAAATTCTTCCATCACGCCCAGGAAACCTATACTGGCCTCATCTTCTTTAGATGTTTTATTCAGGATACTTCTCATTTTTGTCTTCCAAAGAGTAATTTCATCAATATAACCCATAACCTCTTGCATCTCTTCGTATAAGTCTTCTTCCTTTGTCCAGGCCTCAACTTCTCAGTCCCGTTCCACCAAAAGCTTTTCCTTTTCCGCAATTATGGCCCAGTACTCCTCAAGTATATCAACATACGGAGCAGCTCTCTGTGAGACATCGTCAATCTTTGACATCAGTTTAGTGACTGAGGTTTGAACTATACCTCTTTTTCTTCTGGATTTCCCCAGCGCTTCTTCCATTGTTCTTCTTGATTGAATGCACAATCCTTTCTAAACGTTTGGATGAGGTGGGTGATTTTAGATTAGATTTGTGATTTCCAACTCATGTACAAAGTTTCCTCTCGAAATCCAGAGTTAAAGCACCAAGATTTGTAGCATGTTTTTTTGAGGAACACTGCAGACGCTATTCTGGCGGGTAACTTATTTATTCTTTATACTTCATAATTTCACAGATAAAGTTCCAACTTCTTTTGAGCTGACTGGGAGGAGCTGTGCACAAAGTGCGCTGTCTGTGATACTGACCTGTGACAACTCAGGACTCATAAATAACGACAGACCACAGGACCAAATTAGCAAGGGGTAGTCACTCACTCACTTCGAGACATTCACTCTTCTTGGCTGGCACTGCTTACACGGTTCGGCAAAAAATGTTAGTGGTGGAAGGTATTGAAGTTGTGTTTAGATATAAAAGGTTATAGACTGAGGAGAAGTTTGAGATCCCCAAACCTGACACAAGAATATGTGTTTCTAACAGTCCATCTCTACCAAGCAAAACATATGTAATGCAAGCATCTAAAGTGAGGAAAATGGCAGCGAAACAAAATGGCTTGGCAGTGGTGGAATCTCTGCTTTGTTTCAGAAAAAGGCAACAGATGTTTGCTAAATCATCTGTTATTAAAGAACCTATTGTGCCAAAACTCTGTTTAAATACCACAAGTTAATACCCCTCATATTTAATTGTTTGAAGAAACAGATGCTGGGCTCTTTTAATTAAGCAGCTCCCAGGTTCCGTTGTCTCTCAGTGTGTTCAAGTGCAAGCCACTTCATTGGAAAAACCTGGGACCATATGTGAAGAACATTCCATTTTCCACATTGCTGAACTGGCTCTAATTGCTGGTTGATAGTGGGCTGTATCCATTCAAATGCCTAAATCTGGGGTGGAGCATGCCAACTACATTCTACAACTTCACTTTGAGTTGTAAAACTAAACTTGTTTATGTAACCAGAAACATAAAAGTGATTTGGCTAACAATGTTATTAAAACATAAACAATTATCTCCTGGCATATCAATAAACTATAGATGCTTCCTCATATAACAAGGGAGTTTGGTCTCATCAAATTTGAATTTAGTAATATTTTGTCACCCAACAAATATAAAGTCCTACACTAGTAGATTATTTGATTATATGCTGAAGTAATTAAGCCCAGTTCTCTGAGCTTAACTCTCCGTGGGAAAATGTTTCCTCTGTTGACAAAGCCAGGCAGACTAAATGTATTTTAGTCAGATCTACATCAGCACTCTGAGAGACATGTATGCATCATATGTCCATAGCTAAAACAAATGCTGCATGGACAGTTTTCCCTGTCCGATGGTGCACCCATGTAGACAAAGTGAATCAAAATGAGTTTAATTCATGACCCTCAGGTGCTACATTTTCAGTGCTAATATTGGCACCCTTGCCAAATACGAGCAAAGCAGGCTGTGAAAAATTTTTTTTTGCTGTTTTTCCTCGCTTTTTCCTTGGTTTTCATTCAAAATATTCGCAAAAAACAAACCTTTAATTGAAGTAAAATTATTGAAAAAAATAAATGTGAAATAAATTAAATATTCAAAGCAAAATGTGCCACAATAATTGGCACCCCAAGAAATTGGCACCCCTAGAAAGTGTATTCTAATTCATATTTTAGGATGTTAAGTTAACCTGAGTGATTAGGAAAATTTAAGTGGTAAGCTATGACCTTGTTTCTCTGGGGTATGAATATGCAACCTGGTCTCAGGAACCTACGTAGACTATTTTACGAAAATCCATGGCACCCGATTTCATATGATATGTGACGTTATGTTAGGTTACATTACAATGCTCCACCAAAACGTCTGATACATAACGAAAATATTAAAACGTAACATATCTTAAGAACGCTATTACAACTTATCAAATGTTACGAGCGCTATTAAAATGTAAAATAACATACGAACGCCAGACAAACGTATGATATGTACGAACGCTATGAAAGACGATTTTTTAACAAAATGCCTAAACTGTGTTTCCAACTGGCAACATTGGGATGAGGAGGCAGTCGCCCTACCCACTGCCCCACACTAGACATGGGGATTTAGGATGAGTAACAGCAACAGCAAGGTTGCTAGAATATGTTATAAAAGCATTTTATCGTTAACGTTACGTTAACATTAGGCATCACAGCACTGGGGTTAGGGTTAAGGTTAGATCTCACAGCACCGGGGTTAAGGTTAGGGTTAAGGTTTGGAAACAAAAAAGGTTAGGTTAAGGTTACGTCTCACAGCTCTCGGGTTCAGGTTAGGGTTAAGGTTAGGTATCACAGCACTGGGGATAAGGTTAGGGTTATGGTCTGGGTTAGGATTAGAAAGAAAATCACTTCAAACATATTTATGTTGTGACAACACCACTCGCCAAGACTCATTACAGGTTCCTCAGTGGAGTAGTCGGTAGTGTGCCTGTCTAGAATGTGGAAGGTCCTCGGTTAAAACCACGGTTACAGCTCTTTTTTTTCTCCATTCCGACTCTAACGTTTTTTTACTGCACGTAATATATCTTACGAAATCCCCTGCCGAAAATTTACGTAAAATAGTCTAAGTCATCCTTCTGAGACCAGTCTGGAATATGACGTCACACACAGGTGAAGTTCCCAGAGAATAAAGTAATAAAATAAAATAAAAGCTACAAAAGCCGTTGAGCTGCAGAAAATCAGGAAATGGCTATAAGAAAATAACTCAATGGTTGAAAATGCCCATTTCCACTATCAGGGCAATAATTAAGAATTTTAAAGCAACTGGAGATGTTAAAAATCGGCCTGGAAGAGGACATTTGTCTATATTGACCCCACGAACAGTGAAGAGGATAGTTTGAGTGGCCAGAGAATCTCCAAGGATCACAGCTGAAGAATTCTTAAATAGCGTAATGGTTTGAGTCTTAGATGTCCATGCAGGGGGACCCGTGTTCGAGCCTCAACAATTATGCATCTATGTTATAATAATCCTGAAATTAAACTGTTTACGGTTATATTGTGGCTATTACTGGTGGATTTTCGAAGTATGTGTCGGCGCATGCTTTTTGGGGTAATCCTATTTTACAACCTCATGTGCAGCAAAAGCCTAGCAAGCCCTGTGGTCATGTGGAATTATCCCTGATCTTTATTGTTTTGACACGGTTCGATTCCCCTCTAAGACGTTCAAATTTTTGTCTCTCAGAAATATTTATCCACTCTGTATTTTTCAGCCGTCGCACAACAATATTCATCCATTCTGTAATACCATGAATCTCATATATTTAAGAGAATAATTGTAATATGTGACACTTTTATGATGTTATTGTTTTCTAAAGAAACAAACCAGCCATGGAGTGATTGGAGTCATTGTTTTCATTATAGGTAGGCTGTATAGCTATTAGCTAGCCATCTACAGTAATCTTTGTACAAGAGTAGACTTCCGTTAATAAACATTCTGTTGTCCACGTTATTTCAGAAAAAATGTAATGGCTGAGGTAAAAGTTGCATTCCAGCCCTTTAAATAGCTTAATGGTTAAAGACACAGTCTGCCACATAGAAAACCACAGATTGAAACCCGCCAGGCACAACAACATTCATCTGTTCTAATTGTCTGGTTCCTTTTCTGGTTTTGCCCACACAGGTACAAACCAGTGATCCTCTGCTTTACAACACACAAGACTTCCGTCCTTGGCAACATTCTATGCAATGTTGAGTAGAATTATTCACAGGTCAAGTTGGATGTTTGCCAAAACCTATATCTTTCACACCCAACCTTTATTTGTATAAAGATTTTTTTAATTAAGCCTGTTTGTTCAGAACCGAATGATGATAGATAAATATGGACTGAAAATAGGCTAAATGAGCAAAATTGGCGAAATGAGATGTACAGTTCAAGCACTTACTATATGTTACATGTCCAGAACAATAACCTTCTGTAGCCCAACATAATACAAAACTATATATATTATAATAATTTAGTAACGGTGTGACTAGCCATGTAAATGAATGGCTGGCTAGCAACAATAAAAAAATACACGTAATTTGGATGGGCCATCCCATCTCGTTTTTCCGGGGGCTGCTGTATGTCTAAAAGATACAATAGCCTTTACCCTGTAAATCTTCCTGGTGTTATTGGATGGATAAACAGGTGCCAGCTAGCAAGAAATGTGAATCACCAGCTAGCTATACTGAATTTAATGAATGTTTTTCTAAATTAGTATATTATTGTGATAGATAAGATGGGTACAATTACACATTTGCATTTCAACATTCAGGGAAATGTTGTTGGCTCAAACAGTTGTATTCATTTTCCAAGGTATACTTTTATTTTTTTTTAGAATGAAATACAGCTCCGGAAAAAATTAAGAGACCACTGCACCTTTTTCTTTCCTTTCCAAAAAAGTCAAAAAGGAAGGTTTTGAGTGAGGAACAGATGGGTTAAAATTAAGAGACCACTGCAAATTGAACGCTTCTGTTCCCCACTCAAAACTTTCCTTTTCAGCTTTTTTGGAAAGGAAAGAAAAATGTGCAGTGGTCTCTTAATTTTTTTCCGGAGCTGTATGTTTACTGGTTATCAGAGTCACTTGAAATGCCTATGTTTTTGAGAAGGTACTGTTAAAAAGTTGGATTTAATTTGCCAATACAGCTAGCTGCAACCATTCTAGCCCATGCTGTGGGCAATAGGGGCAGCAGCACTGCTGCTTGTCAGTGTGAAAGTTCCTATAGGCTCAACATCAACTGTTCAGAGAGAAAGAGGGCAGTGTTCTTGGAGCGCTAATGAAATGTTGTTGAGAAATATAATGTGAATAAAACCTAAAGATGTCATTTGTGAATATTTCAAAGTAATGTGGCCACATGCACAAGTGTACTTCCTTTATATTATTTAAAGGGATGAATGCAAGATATAAGAGAATGTAATCCATATGGTAATCCATGTCTCCACTGATGTAAAAACATAAATAATTTCACACCTTTTCTCACCTCAATTAAGATATTTTAACCAACAATATTTAAGTGAAAAACAAGTGAACAACTTCTCAGAAAAATAATAAAAAATGTAAACTGTCAATTCCTTGGTTGTGTACAGTAAGTATGCACACCACACAATTTCTACTTTGTGGAACAACCTTTTGCTTTGAAGTCTGTTTGGATAGGTCTCTAGCCGTATAGCACCTGGATTAAGCAATTTTATCCCACTCTTGTTTGCAGAAGACTTCAAGAACAGACATATTGCGAGGGGCTCTCCTCTGCACAGCAACCTTCAGGTCAGGACACAGACCTTTTATAGCATTGATGTCCGTACTCTGACTAGGTGATTTCAGGTCATTGATCTTTCTTATTCAAGCCATTCCTTGGCTGATCTGGCTGTGTACTTTGGATCGTTGTCATGTTAAAAGGTGAAATTCTTCTTTAAATTCTGCTTTCTGGCAGAGGGTAGCATGGTTCACACCAAAGTGTCTTGATATTTTGAGACACTCATTCATTCATCTTTCCTGACCAGAGCACCTGTCCCCGCTGAAGATAAGTAGCCGTATACTGTAGCATGATCCTCCTGCCACCATGCCTGTATGTACTGTGTACATTTGATGATGAATTGTGTTGCCTTTGCCCCAAACATGGAATTATGGACAAAATATTAAGTCTCATCAGAACATAGCACATTTCCCATATGGTTTTGGGACATGTAAATGTTTCTCGAAAATGTATATAGGGTTGGATGTTATTTTTGTGAGAAATGGTTTCTGTCTTGCCGCACTATCCCACAGCTCAGACTTTTGGAGAATATAATCAATTGTTGTAAAATGCAGGGAGTGCCCATTCCCTGCAAGAAATTACTGTAGCTCCTTTAAGTTTGCTGTTAGCCTCTTTGTAGCCTCCTTGATTAGCTCACAAGTCCACTTGCCCTGTCATTCAAGGTCTGCAATGTCCTGGTGGTGCCATCTTGACATGATTTGTCTTAATTTCAGCCTTTACACAAACAAAAGCTTTATTTTCATTACAGGTGGGTAGGCTTCCTATGTATATACATAGAAAGACTACTCGTAAAGAATAATCTCCAAATATTCTCAATGATCTCATATGGGAAAGTCAAAAAAGTAATACGGTTTAAGACACCCCTTTTCCGCTTGTAGTGAATTCAAGGACTGAGCTAAGTTGAACAGACCTGGTGTTGTTAATGCCCTTGTTTCTTTTGAAGGCAGAACAGGGCTGTTGCCATAGTGCCCGCTGCTGGCTGTCCTCCACTGCTTTCTGAGGGAGAACAGATGAGTGAGATGCTCTGATAGACAGAGTGACGGGCTGACAAATGAATGGACGACGGACAGACCCGGGGCAGGGCCTGTGTGTTCCTAGAGTCTCGGACGCATGTTAAGGTTTCTATGGTTTACTACCATTACTGAGTGAATTATGGATGAATGTGAATTTGTGTGTGTGTGTGTGTGTATAGATTGTGTGAGTGAAGAGAGACCATGTGTGTCCTTGGGGATAATGCATGATTGAACATGTCAATGATACATTTTTGTGTAAATGAGCTGGAGTGTAAATGTATGTTTGAGTGAGCAAACTGGCTCTAAGGTGCATATCAGGGTGCAGCGAAGATAGACAGTTAGTTTAACAGTCTGATGGCCTGGGGGTTAGAAGCTTTTCTTCAGTTTTTCAATGCTCCTGAATGTCTCTGTCAGCTAGATGGTAGCAGCACAAACAGCCCATGGCTCTGGTGGATAAGTCTGTGATGATCTTTTTGGCCTTTCTGTGGAACCCTGTGAAAATATCCAGGAGCACAAACAGCACGCCCTGCATCGGGGGGTCCTCACCATCCTCTGAAAGGCCATACCATCTCGGGCAAAGCAGTTGGGCTGATCTCACCACCATCTGAAAGGCTATATGACCTTGGCCAAAGTGGTTTCTGTAGCAGGTGGAGATTCAGCTGGAAAGAATGGCTCATCTGTAGAACTCTGTGAGCATCCTCTTGAACATGCAGAATTTATTTTGCCGCCCGAGGGTTTTTTAGGCTAATAACAAAATGACATATTAAGGACACGGGAAATACAATATTTACAGGAATATTATTGGAATCAAAGTTCATTCCGGTTTTGAGTGCGTATTGTAAAGTTCCAGAAGCGCCGACCCACCTCTGTGGCCCCTCATATGGTATCCAGGCTTTGAGGGATTTCGATTCAATTTTGTTCTGCCAGCCCTGGCCCGTCCATCCTCCCAGTTGAGACGAGCAGAACAGCGTGAAGAGCTTTGTCACTCCCCCCTCTTCAGCAGTACCACCTACACCAGGCTGTCTGTCCGTCTCACAGAGGTGCCCATGACTGTGTGGAAGATGGAAAATGTTCGCGATTTATTAAAATAAAGACTTCTCAGAGTCTGGTATAACAGTTGATTATTTCAAGTTTAATTACGTGGATCCACGGGAAAAACCGTCACAACATCAACAGAGAATGAGTACAGAGACTAGCAGAGTAACATCATGACAGATTGTTCTGATTGTGCCCAGACAACCCGGTCAAAGGCTGAGATATATCAATCTGGACAGTTACTATATGGAGACTTTAAGTCAACCATGCTATTCCCAATAAGGAATAGAGCTCTGTTCACCTGTAGGATGTAAGTAATAATAACCCCCTGCTGTTCAAGAGCTTCCTCCTAGAGAACAGTGTCTTATGGAGGTTTTATGGCACTGGCAGAGGCCTGTTTCTTTTACTGCTAAGGGAGCCAAGGCCCTGTGCAGCCGACATTCCATTCATCC
Organism: Esox masquinongy; assembly: GCA_016801175.1. NCBI lineage: Eukaryota > Metazoa > Chordata > Actinopteri > Esociformes > Esocidae > Esox > Esox masquinongy. The sequence goes on from JACXGI010001553.1 coordinate 73,589, forward strand.
CTGTCCCTGAATACAGATACTGGCCTTATAAGTTGGAGACAGAAAGAGAGAGACAAGTCTTTCAGTATATGTGTAATTGATCAAGCATACAGAATACAGAAACTTCTAATAAGATAATGAATAAATAAGAATGACAATAAATTAATTTTCTACAACTGCCTTCACACGGTTGCATTCTCCTCAGATCATTAAAAAAACACTCCTTTTGGCGACACACTTCCTTTTTAATGTGGTCCACCAATGAGAAGACAACAACTTCAACAACAACAAACCAGCGATGGCGGCCAGTCTGGTTCGCTTTCCCGAGCGTCGGTAATTGATTCCCAGCGCATTAAGTGACTCTTCATAGCCGTTAGCTAGGGTTTCTTTCAGGTACTGCAGTAATAATAAGATGCTCGTTTGAGTTTCAGTTCAGAGCCGCGCCACAATCCTTTGAGGTCCATGTTTGGAGTAGGGCTATACATAATTAAAGTCTTCAGCATAACACTGCAGTGTTGCTACAGCGATGGAGGGTGACGGCACTTACTCACGCAGTCTCCGCGACACACACTCTGATGAAATGGAAACAGAAATATGTTCCCTCAGGAATACCACTTGTCACCCAAGAGGCAGAGTTGAAGAGACATCTTGGATACTGAGCCAAGTGTACCACCAATATGGTTAGACCTGACCTCAGAAAGTGCAATGAAGTGAACAGTACTGTGAAAACCTATTGAGCAGGACATCGCTGTGTGGAATTTTAGCTTCAGCAGCAGAGGCCAAGGAACGCTCAGTCATTCAGTTTCTTTAATACCACAATGTCACCTTTTTGCCTGCAGTGTTTGTGTGGATGCGTGTGCGTTTGTGTGGATGCGTGTGCGTTTGTGTGGATGTGTGTGCGTTTGTGTGTGGTGTGACTCAGCAGCACAGGTCTGCATCTGTTGGTGCGTCCTTCCTTCCACCGGCTCTGAGGAGCTCGCTGCTACCGTCATCCTTTATCGTAAAGGCTGCATCAGGGAATATTAAGATGCCATCTGTTTATGCTGCTCGCCGTTGTATTTTTTAGGAACACCGGAAAAGAGCCGACAGAGGTCACTAAAACGAAGTGAGCAGACACCAGTTGACCAGCTAGCAGAGCCATGTTCACAGAGCCTCAATAAATACACACAGCTTTACAGCCAGTCGGAACCATTTGGATCAGCTTCGACCCTTCGACGTGTTTGTCATAACCCTTAAAAAGCAGAAACAAACCTTCCATTGGAAGCCGACAGTAACAGACTGGACAGTCAGACAGATGGAGACCCCATCCACTGCCAGGTGATGTACATGGCCTGGTTAAAACCATTAGTGTAATATCACACAGGAGGTAGATGAAGGGGCGCAATCTTCTCCTGTTCTAATGTGGCTATGAGTCTCATTTAAAGATATGGCTCATCTTTACACAGCTCTACATCTCAGTCATGGCGCCTCTCATCTCGTAAAGCTCAGTGAGATGGCTCCCCTCCTCCCTCCTCCTCTTCTGACATCCCCATTAGAGCTATCCCCTCTGATAAATGCCACACAGATTACAAAAGGGACGCTTCTCATTTAAACATCCTCCTCAGGTCCTCGGCTCTCCAGTCTTTAAATGACACCTTGTTTCTTCACAGTCAACCAGGATCCTCTGCACATGAATAATGCATGACGGGTAATCAGAGGGGACTCTCAATGACTGGCCAGGGGGTATGATTAATAAATATGGCTGCGCTTTAGTTTGGATGGAGGATTTATGTTAAATATAGACCCCATATGTCCCACCGCTAATTGAAACACACGGGCAGAACATGAAACTTCTTCCCAAATTTAAATTGCAAGAGGTTGCTCAGGTTGTCATTGAATATCGATGAGGTCGTTTAAAGTCTACCCTACACGAGTCAACGTTATACGGATTGGAAGAGTACCTTCCATTCCCATTGGCTGGTGAAGCCATCCATGGAGAAGGATATACTGCACACTGCACTGTAACATCATACAATATTTATGAGGTCTCATTTCACCAGTAGTACCTTCAGTGAAGTTATGTCTCCATGGACCGGACCCTTATTATTGAAGAGTGATCCATCAGGAGTGTTTGAGGGGTGCTGACGCCACATTGAGTGGTCTACACTCACTCTATACAGTGAGTTAGTCGATAAATCAGAGACAAAGCACATTCTCCTTCCCTGTGGCAGTGGGACAGTCCGTTATCACTGTAACCGGCACTTCAATTATAATGCCCACGGGGTGAAGATCAAAGATAATGCCAAAACCCAAGAATGGGCCTGTGAGGCAGCTTGCAGTGTTTCTTTCAGGAGCAGTTAATAAAGGCACTGGTACCTGCACTCCATCAAGAAAACTGGCTCTGACCCATGATTGTGCTTTCAGTAATAGACAGAGGGAAAGAGCCCTGATGGTAACGTAGCACTGGAGCCTAGGTAGATTGGGGACAAAAGAAGCCTACTTTCCTGTTTTACTTTTAGTAAGGAGCCTCCTCACAGGCCTGAGCGACTCCTCCATAACAGAACAAGAGGGAACCGACAAATACATATTTAAGATGAGGGAGAGAGAGCCAACTCACGGCTGCATCTTCTCACTTTGTCTCCAATATATTTCACAAGGTTAGTACACATAGAAAGGCTTTATGACACAGGCTTGAAGCAGCTGGGAAATTCCATCAGAACTGTACTAAGATGATCCGATTTTTCACTTTTGATTTACGAGTCATTCCACAAATTTAGTACCTGTTGGAGGTGGTCATATTTGTTGATTTTATGTAATGCAATATTCGGTCCAAAAGAGTGTGTTCAAATTCATAAAAACATGTTTTTCCATCTTGTGAAAAATAAGAAATAGACACAGACTGATAAATACAGATGGATACAAGTGGATATTAAGTGAAAAATAAAGTAACAGTTGGCTGTAACAGGGTTTATGATTTAATCTTAAACCAGCCATTAATCTCGTTGTGACAAAGAGCCTGGAATCTTGTGCGCAAAAGGGACAATTGAATGCAAGCTTGGAAAAATATGTACAATGTATTGCCAAAACTTTTTTCAGTTTATCTATGGTCAGGGTTGGAGGGTTCAGCTAAGAATTAAACAAGAGTTCAGTTCACAGAAAGAGTTCAAAATAAAAATTCAAAGTATCTGAAATCACATTAAATATATAATGTTAATAATAAATAATGACCTTTAGAAATCAAAAGCCTGGGCAGCAGACTGGTCTTCAACATGCTGGTCAGTCTTTCACAGACAGTTACATGTAAATTTGTTCAATGTTTTCTGTGGCTGTTTATTAAATTACATTACAGCTTTGTATGTTATAGCATACAGGTATTAAGCCAAAACCTAGCTATTTTTGTTTAGATTTTTGGCAGGCAAAGACTATTTGTACAACTTAGAATACAAAAGGAAAATTAATAAATAAACAAATTCAAACAATATGTCCTAACAATATTCATTGATTCCTCCTAAGCTTATCAAGAAATGTCCTCAAACTGCCCTATAATACTTCTGTCAACAATAAAGGTATTAAACTTTAAAAGTAGCTTACTTGTAACATTGTAATGGCAGAATGTTAACAGTATCCTCTTATCATCTGTCAACAGAACACTGCTCAAGCTTTTAAAGCCTGAACTACACTTTGAACACACAGTATTATTTCAAAAACTCATCTGAAGTATCCAGTCAGGCTGGCGTTGCTTGACCACAATAAACCTACTATGGACTTCAACTCTCAGTGGCAGAAAAGCTTTGTTAGAAACTGTGAATGAATGCTTCAAACAGTCATGTTGTGAACAAAAATCTCTTTCAGAAAACCCAGACAGATGGATTTTATACAAAAGAACAGAATGAAAATGTTTATTTATTTGCTGCTCTTCGTCCCATAACTGGAAACAATATTAACCATAGCCCAGATAGGGCTTGCACATACTGTAAATGCCTCCCTCCACACAATGCTTAGAAGATGTTAGTCTTACTTAAGTGAGACCACAGAGTGTTCTGAAAGTGACATGCAAATGCACTGGATTGGATTTCTGAATTTCTGAATTTTTTTGCCCAGACACAGATTTAGCGTTGTTCTGTGATGATGAACTTGAAACAACATTTAGAAAGGATTTTATGGCCTGACAAGGAGATATTCTAATAGAATTCATGTAACTAACTAACTTCTTTATGCAAACAGATGTGAAATTCAAAGGAAACACAGTATAAAGCTTTATACAATTGGAGATCCTTTTCGTCAGTAGCTGCTAGCCGTCCCTGGTCGCTTTCTCACTAGTTTTGAATGGACCAAAAGCAGCTACGACGTGATCAGAGAAGAAACAATTCCCAGCAGCTACCCATGCAGTGTTTCAATACCTCAGAGAGCAAAGATTACCTAGGTGATAATAGACCTCTGCTCTCATAGCCACAGAACATGTGAAAGAAATGCAATTTCCATGCAAATTCAGAGCACACTTACAGAAGTATTTTCATATTCAGTGTGACTGACTCAAATGCTCGCTGTCTTTTTATGCTTAACCTTTTGTTTTATTTGTACAGTTGGTATCATCTACTTTCTATTCTATGGGTTGACGCACTGAGGAGTTATTGTTTTGAATGAACTTGTACTTGCCTGCAGTGTTCTAGATGGTGTACGGTACGGCTCTAGAAGCTACATTTGTTATCCATGCGACACCTTGTCCTTTTGCATCATCCATCGCACTGCTTCCATGGGATACAGATGGTTTAGATAGCAGTCACATTTGGGTTGCTCAACTACTGATCGTATGCCAGGCAGTCAGACAACACCATTAATCTCTCTTATCAGCATCTCAGTGGGTGCACTGTCTGAACAGACTCTGTACCCAGAATGGTACACTTTGCATTGGCCACTGTCGCTCAATGGAAGCTAAACAACCCACTGTGCTCCCACTTTGATTTACTTCACCACTGAATAACAATCATGGTTGCCTAGGCAAAAGAAGACAATTCTCTCTCCCCACACCACTGAGTTGACCACTTTGTTATTGTTAGTTCCTTTAAAGTGCTTTTAGCCTCTTAAACCTGAGGCTTGACAATTTTGTAATTGCATTGTGTGATAAAAAGCTAATTAACTTATGGAAAGATCTCTTATCTGGCTTATTTTCTCCAGTGTTTATCCACAGCATGTCCTTGATAAGATCAGCTGAGAGAATGTGTGCATTTTCCCTTCACTACTTCTGTCTGTTATTAAGGACAGTGATATCTACGGTGGATAACGATTGTTAATGACAGTAAGCTAAACCCATGCAGAGAGATTGACGTGATAAAAAACAGGGAAGAGCCCAGGGGAATTACCAACCAATAAAGTTCTGATGCTTGAGATCACATCAACAACCGATAAGCCCAGGATGTGTAATGAGTTGAATTATTTGACTTGAGCTCAGAAAATGTGGGTTGACTCATTTGTGTCTTGTGAAGCAAGACAATATGCCCACGCTTGCAAATCTGGAACAAAAGCCAAAGAAATTCCGTTGGAGGAAGAAGCTAGTGGTGGCTGACAGTATCGGTCATTAACACCAGGATAACACTATGGACAAGTACTCAGCTTTGTTGACAGAAGTTGACAGCATGAATGACTAACAATGCATCTTCTTTATACAAATGTATCTCTGCTTGGCAATCTCAACCCCTAAGCATTACACTCAAGACAAGAGCACAGCTCACACAGCCTCTCACCCTACTTCCATCAAACGCAGAGTCTAAATGGCACGGGAAACCACAGTTTGTGAATTAGAAGAGATTAGGACTGTACTGTGAGTGCAGAAAATGTTTCTTTGTGTTATTTCTGCTGCCTGGTTTCTAAGTACCTTATTTATATGGTGCTGAGCTAGTCTATAGCTGAGCAAGCGCATGCAGTCCCAAAAATAAAACACCATTTGTTTTAGTTAGAGGTGCCACACTGGACATATATGGCGCAAACCTGGGCCTAAATAGCTTTTCAGCCTCAGAGACAGGGACAGGCGTCAGGTAGATCTACTCCAGCTTTCACTGGGGGCTTTAACGGTGCTACTTCCTGCAAATGATGCTGTTTGCAGATGAAACTAAAGAACAGACGCTATCAATCAGAGGAAATAATTTCTGCTCCATTTCTGGCTTGCTTCACAGCAGTTGTGGTATCACACTGCTCGCATTTTGGATTGTTGAGCTAGATTAACTGATCTGAGTGGAGGGTATCTGACTGGAATATATAACAGAGGTGTAGCGCCAAGCATTATCCAAATTAACTGTTATCCCTGGTACTCCCTCCAAGCCTTGTTTGGCATAAATAATGCAAAGATTCTCTGTAGCTAAACTTTAAATGAATGCGCCGCACATCACGTCTGTGGGCTGCTGCCTTTTACCATGTTCTTCTGAGAGAACAATACATCACAATGCCCCTTGAAGCTGGAGGGAGTGTTGCACGTCTGTAATACATCAGCCAAGGTATCAGCAGTCAGATACACTATATCAATACTTCTTCAACAATTACACACACAGCATTTAAGAGACAGCAGATATAATATATAAGGATCATATTTGAAACAAGAGTCGTAATTTCAGTAGAGCTCCTCAGAAATTAGAAAATGCTAACATACAGTACCAGTCAAGTGACTGGGTAAGTGTATCCAAACTTTTGACTGGCACTGTATGTGAGAGAGGCACTGTGCGGGTCTATCCATTTCATCTGAAAGGCTAACGACTAACTGCAGGATCTTAATGACCAAGCCCATGTCCCTGTAAAGAGGACAGCCGGGTTCCATGCAGCATGGAATGAGCTGTGACATTTGATGAGGGTACTGGCTCTCACCGCATGCACACCTGAACTAACTATACAATCAAGCCTTTCAAGGCCGTCGAGGGCTCAAGCCCACCTGGAAGCCCCGAAATAATCACAGCTCTGTCACTGCGCTTTGATTTAAGTCCTCATCGCATCTGGATCGTGCAGGGCCTACAAGGTGGTGTCTCATTCCCTTCTTCAGGGAACTGGGTTTATAGATATAATGTAGCCCACTCAAGTGGCACAAGGTGTACGTGTTCGGCTTAAAAACCGGCTTGAGGAAGTGCGCACCTCTCAGAAACCGCAACACTCGGGTTACAAAATGAAGGGCCCTACTCAAGAGAGTTGGAGAGAAAACTGTAAGTACACCCACCCTGAATGGACTTTATATTGATGCTGAATCTGTAAATACACCCACCCTGAATGGACTTTATATTGATGCTGAAGCAGGTAATAAATAATATGCACGTTTACAAAGCGTGTTCTTGTTGCCTAAGGATGTTCTGGCGTTCTAGGCCACTGCCTCCGGTAAACTGCTGTGGCGTGAGCGAATAAATTCAAAAGAGCTTGTTCTTTTAAAAAAGTGTGAGCCCTTCCGTTCAGAGGTTTAATGACACAAGGGCCAAAGTGCTGAGTCGTGATTATATCACCAGAATGGCTGGTCTTACCGCCGAGCTTGAGCTCTTCATTGGCCAGGAAAGAGATGACTGCATAATAAGTTCAAGCAGGCATGCAGTGACATATGACAGCACACACCCCCCATAATGTGTCTTAACAAAACTCCTGACTGAAAGGAAATGGTAAACTAACACAGGAAAGGCGTTAGGTTGGATGTTAGGAGGCCATAGATGCCAGCCTGGCTGGTGGTAAAATGAACTCATTCCCAATATGCAGGTGTTAGTGCTGGAGCAGCTGAGGTTGATCCCTCTCCATCACAGAGACGGACAGAGGCTGCAGGCTCTGCTGAACTTACACAGTGAAACAAATAGCTCACGACAATCCGTCTCGTTCAGTATTTGCATAGCAACATTGATCGGCTCGCAAAACCCCAACAAAGCATGAATGAACTGTTTATGTGTCAGGGGGACCAGAGAGATCGTTTAAGGCTTAGGTTATAATGCAATGAAAAGGAAAAAGCAATCCCTGTCAATCTTTGTATTTTAGCTGACAGTCACAGAGGAATGAAGTATTGAGATGTTTTATGATGAGGAGTAAGGACTATGGGGACAGGATCTGGAACATATTGACACGTCAAGGAAAATGTCAACCAATATTACTGCCCTCAGCACTTTAGCATTTGGGCCTGACAGACAGGCTCATTATTGGATGACCTCTCTCAATGGACTCACTCCATCAAGGCTCCAGAAAATAGATTTTGGCCTCACCAAGCGGAAAGACAAATACGGTACAAATTGCATATGAATAAAGGTTGGAATACGTTCATTCAATGTTTTCACTCCATTTGTGTGAATTATTTTTGACAGGACAATGGAAGGAGCCACTTGAGCACTTAGTAATTTCCCAAAAAAAAGGAGAAAACAAATGGACGTTTTTTGGGTTATATGATTTGATTGAAATATTGTGGTGATTAAATATTATGGAAAAAAACAGAATTTTTACATTTTGCTCCACTTGAGTAACTTTGACAGCATGGTTGTTGCATCTGGCTCATAAACACTTTTAGCTCACTGTGCCATTCCCCATCATCCTTCTCACATATAAGGAGACATCTATAATTTGAGTTGCATGAGCTCTCACAATTATGACCCAATCACCTCCTCTCCTTGTGAGCTTGGGCAACATGCTAATGATAATGTACTATCCTATCAAAAGCCAAGAAGCTACACGTACACAGAGACATAAAATTACTAATCATGGTGCAAAAACATTCCTGGCAAGGCAGCTGAGCCAATTACCACTCCATCTCCCCATTCTTTCCCTGTCTCTTTCTTCTGCAACCTCTCTTCATCTCACCAACCCCCAAATACTTCTCTTTCTCTCTGTCTGTCTGTGTAATTAATGGCTGAGTCTTCCTGCTGGGGAAATGAGTGGCTGTGTTCCAAACTACCCAGAGTTAACCTTTTACCCCCTCCATGCACCAGGAGATGGCTTCCACAGACCCTGGGCCAAGTGAAGAATGCTTGTGTCCGGCGCCCCTGGTACCTCTGGTACCTCATCCACTTGGCTGCATCTGCCTGACTGGGACCTGGCAGAGATCCACTTCCCTCGCCCCAATTACTACTGTTTATACTGGAAAGGCAGGGTTTTTATTAGATATGCTGAACACAGACAGACAGAACAGGACAGATGTTTAGAATACTACAGATGATAAAAGGCACACATAAGAAATAGTCAGCGCTTTACTGTTTCGGATAAAACAACTCAAGACGCAATGACAACCCCCCCTCCCCTTCCATCGCCAATGTTGAGATTTCGGGACTAGCCATTACACATGGAATAACATTGAAATAGCAGTTTTTCCTGTCGAGCCTCGGTTCAAGTCCAACATGAGTCAGTTGCCAACAAGCTTCCCGTGTGAGAAAATTGACATCTTAAAAATCAGGAACCAACATGCCTTCCTTTTAACAGCCGTCACCTAAACTACAGGGATGAACTGCATGGAGGAGATTAACATTCATTAATGAGAGCTCCTATTGATTCACTCCCACTCTTCCCCAATCACAGACTGTTAAAATCCGTGACTGTGGAGTCATGGTTACACAGTAGGAAGAGGTTTATACCCAGCATAGCAACACTTCCATGACACACACAGACACACACACACACATATTATCATAAGAACGGCAGCACACTCACACACACACACTCCACAAATCCCCAGGCCTCATCTGATATGCAGTAACATTAATCAAATCGTACATCACACTTCCATGACTGGAAGTGTGGCCACACACACAGCAACCTGGCATTGGCACATCTCTCAAACCACTATGATCTATTTCAGAATATGCTACTGATATCGACTTCATCTCCGGATGTCATTCCCTAAACATACTGTCTGCTCTGTTTTTACCGACCGCTTATCATTAAGATATGGGGGGCAGTTTACAAATCTTGTTTGCTTCGTTGTCTCCTCAGTTCTAGGCTATAATTCACACAGATAAAAAACAGAAAATACATGTAGCAAAACTGTTATTTAATTTCAACATCATGTAGCTAGCATTTGTTATGAAATTCAGGAAACCGGGCTGTTTGGGTGAGGTAACACACTCAACTGACGTCTGTCTGTTACCAAGTTTGATTCAATACTGGGTCCCCAGCAGTCTTGTCCACAGACAATGACCGGCACCACAAAACTTCACTGACACTAATCATGTTCAGTTGTCGTTGTCTGGGTAAATCCAACAGTGGATGTGAAGATGTGTGATGCTGTACAATGATGATCGCGGCATAACATCTGAACACCGAGTCTTTTATGCCCTCATACCTTCTCATGAAGTAATCCCTGATGCTAACTCCATTACGAAAAAAAAAAAATCTTGTTCCCAAACTGCTGATGCCTCAACTTTCTGCTTCAGTTCCCACCATTAATCTAATGCTGATGAAAGTTAATCATAAAACAATATAAAGAGAAATGATAAAGCTGCTTAATCTATAGAACATATACACATAGCTATCACAGGAGATTAATAATGGTGCTCAAATTTAATCTCATTTAACACAGGGAAAAAACTATTTGACCAGCACTCTTGTGGATCTTAGGATCACAGGGGGATAATGACTGTGGTGGAAGGGCACCGTTTGATACATGGAGAAACTTGAGCCAAGTGCTGGCATTCTGGTATCTGGGTAATAATGTGGTATTCTAAGTGTATTGTAAAGGTATGTTTCACTGAAAGTGAATGTGCCTAGATAATGAATACAACAGAAACGTCTGTGTTTAGATTCTATCTGTAGGTCACAGTCTGACGTCCTCAGGAAAGTGGAATATTTACATTGACCATTGGCATGGGAGTTCTTGTTGAGATCGAGTTTGTAAGACCGCGTATCAAGTCTGTAACATCATGAACAACAGACTATCAAATGCTGCAATAAATAATTGAATTACTCTTTCCCTTGACGACCGGGTACACGATCATTATTTCAACACTATACGAAACGTCTGATTTCTAACAGCATTAAATCTACAGTATTGGCATTAAAAAGCAAACATTGTCTCAATAATCGCCTAACAATTAATCACCCCTGATTTTACCCGTCATTGGATATTTTAAACATTAAGTGGTTAGAGAAGTCGGAGGAGGTGAATGTAAAGTTGTTGCTTTTAATCAAACATCTTTATGGGGGAGGAAACATGCAATATATGTGAATAGAGCGTATGGAAGGTAAGTTTGGAATACTTAAAAGTGACGGTGATGAAGTGAGGCTAATGAACTATGTAATAGGCAGATACATAACACAGTGCATCTAATTTCCTATTGCTTAGATGGTTCATAGAATAAATGACTGAAACCACTGGACGTTAATTAAAGTGTATTGCTGTGTAAGGTTCTGGCTGCAATGCGGTGGTGTGGCAGGCAACACCTGTGATGTGGTCTGACACCCTAATCAACAACCACCATTTATATCTGACCTCGTGTTTCAGCTATTATGAACCATATTTTATTCAGGAAAAAATATCACACGTAGAGTTCCTCTTGTGTTGGCCGATAGATTGTTTTGACATTAAAATATTCAGGGGGTTGTGATAAATTAAGACATTTTAAAAGATTCCAAAGAAGAGAGGTTGTGATTTATTCACCCTGGCACAGAAAATGGGATGTTGCCTTATTTTTTCTACCCAGCATTAGACAGTGAGACGAATGGGTGCATTAAAAGATAAAAGAAATTGAACAAGAATTGAATACAAAAGACAACATGAAAGCCCAGCGCCCGCGATATGAACTATAATTCTATCCATGACGCAAACACTGACCTGAGATAGCATCCTTCCATCCTCCTCCTCTCCCCCTCTTTGTGCCAACTAGCCTTTCACAACAGCATCCCAGACAACGCCGTAGGCTCAGGAAATATATCAATGTTTAATTCAAAAGTTTCCTCATCTATTTATTAATTCCTACCCCTTTACACAAACTGCACAAAATCATCAAATCTGTGTTTCAAATCTGCTTCGTCCGGGAACGTTTCTGCCTGACATTGAAAAAACCCTAATAAAAACTGTGCATGAATTTTCTGCTGTCGTTGCTAATTCCGCTGTCCTTTCCACGCGTCATCATAGTAAAACTGATAAGATCTGGTGAGGATGGGTGTGCTATGGTGAAGGATGTGAACAAGCGTGATTGCGATCACTTTCCTTTGTTCTGTGAGAGCAGACGTCGGTTAGGATTCAGCGCACACACACACACCTCACGGAGGGCGTTCGCAGTCACCACGACCTGAACAACAAGCTTTATCTTCATTCCTTTTCGTTACACACCAGCACATTAAACTACAGCCTACATGCCTTACGCCTCACATATGCCAGTATTGATCTGGCTGCTGGACTGTGCGCTAAATCCCTTAGTTTGGGCCTTCACCTTGAATCATGCCTGGAGTGCCGCCAGGCTACTTGGAGCCAATTTGCATGGTACTAACAGCATACTGTGTGTTTTCCTAATAGGACTGTCACTACGGTGGTATAGTAGCCATCCAAACACTGCACTTTCGAAATGGCTGATTAGCCCTGCTACAAAAACACAAGGAAAACATTGTATGCACAAGTTAATGGTGAACGGGGCAGTTAATTTGAGTGGTGGTGACTCAGAGTGTAAAGACCATAACGGGTTCCCTGCCATTGTAGCTGTGTCAATCGGAGTTAAAAAGCCTTATGGCAGTATAAACGCCATATACCTAAACCAATCTGTGACCTTATAGAAACAATCTGACCTTTATCCTAACTGGACCTGTTATAGTCGTAGATGCCAAATTACATTCGCTCATGCTCCTACTTTGTGTGCGTTGTCGTAGCTCCATGAGGAATGTACGGAGGAAATGACAGATGGCAGATTAGGATTTGTCAAACGATCAAACTGCACACAACACTATACTGTGACATCTGATCCCGTCATTCACCATACTTCATGCATATATTGGGATGTGATATTATGCCCCATCCACCCCCACCACACACACACACACACACACACACACACAGGTAAAACACTGCATTTGAGGTTGATGGCATGATAAGATGAGCTAAAGCAGCGCTGTAGGTCAGGCAGTCTTTTAAGTCATAGTTCGAGCATCAAACACGATCCCACAATACCTCACAACTACACGGTCCCGCCGACTGTGGAAGCCACTCTGGTGCCTTCTGTTAATGTGTATATTACGCTTGATGAGCTGCCATTACGAGGTAAATGTACATTACATGGTTGCAAGTGAAGCTTGCTAGACCATGGACAGTGCCCTTGTCAGCTACTATGAAGCAGGATATTACATTTCACTGCCCGCGGACTCATAAGTACTCAGCCGTACTGTAGCTCCTACAGAGCACAGTACTGTATAGAGCTGAGGTATCGCGTCTGGATGAAGTTCGGTAGAGAGGATGAGAGGGTGCTAGTGGGCTGTATGCATGACCGCGGAGTAGCATCTTTCAGTGCTCGGATGCTAATGCTCCCAATACGCAAAAACCCATACTACCGGCTTCAAGCTGGTATCCTCTCTGAATAACACAGGATTTTATATCAGAGGACCATGTTAGCTATCTGGTAAAGATACATCTCGAAGGCAGAGCCGTTTGAAGACCCTGCCCAATTAGATATGATACGCAAAAGGGGCTGTAATTTACATTTCCTTCTATCAAGCGACAGATGGATTTGGTATATTACCAACGCCTCAGATCAGAAGGGAATCAGAGAGCAAAGGCACAAACATTATTCATTCAACGCTGCTGCATGCATAATATATAATAAATATATATTCAATTGAAATGCTGTCTCTAAGCTATGTATTCCACTGCATAGAAATGTAAGCAAATTGTGTACAGTTGCACCAACTTCTAGAACTGAGTTTATTTTGCAGAGGCTTTATTTCAGGCTAGATTTATGAATATAGTCAATTTGATTAAAATCCAGCTTGGCACAGAAAAACAAGCCTTGAATCCACACACACACAGGAAAAGAAATTCATAGTTAGGATTTTTAAAATGTATTTGGAGGCTGAGAGCGTATTTGAAAATATTGGATTTTTGCTGAGAACAGAGAAAATGGGTCAGGGTAACATTTGCAATAGACACACAATGACACCCGGAGTCAAGAAAACCATCTTATAAATCAGAAAATAAAAAGATGTAGAGATCTACAAAGTGGATTACAGGATCTGCATCTAGACAAAAAGGGTATGATTTTCTTTCTTTGGTGTATTCAGGGCTGCTACTATTTTTGCGTACACAAAGAAATTAATCAGAATCACTCTAGGTGTAGTCAATGTATTGTGCAGTGCTGTTCTCCGTTTTAGGCTAATTGTGGTCAGCTTCACCTCACTCAGTCCTCTAAGTCGGGGCAGTTTCTACTTCGTGAGGGTCTCTCCAGGGCAACACAATTAAAACAGATGAGCTGGATGGAGGAGAGAACACTGTATTCTCCTCACAGGTATCCTGTCGGCTTCCATCAGACAGTTTTAAAGGCCAGGCATTGACTACAGGCCTCCCAGGCCAGGGAGACGACAGGGTCATGACCAGTACAAGGCTGCCTGGCTGGCTGGGGTTGGGGTTTTGGGGCCACAATATATAAAGAATATATGTTGGTTTGAATGAAGTCAATCCAGGAGTGTTATCAATTTTCTATAAATTCAGCACTGTGTGCTGCTGTATGCCTCTCCAATCGTACACAAAGCTTTTATTCATATATGAATGGCTTTATTATTTTTTTAAATTAAATAAAATGGCATGTACAACAACATTTGGACTACCATTCAGTGTTTCAGCCGCGTATTACATGCCCTCATTCTGGTGGGAATCGTACTTCAATAACATGCCTGTATTAACTCGACAAATTTGTCTTGTAACATTTTTAACTTTGTAGTTTGAAATATGCCTAACAGATCGTTTGTAAGGCTCAAAGACACAACACACAGACATATGAGAAAAAGGATGTTTGCTTCATGCTCACACCAGGGATTACAAATGCTGATAAATGGAACACAGGCCTTGTACATTCTCCTATCTTACTATTAGAGTGAAATACCAATAACAGAAAAAAAAATGTTTTATTCTTACCCATTACTTGTATTTTGCAGAGTGACTCCTTTTAAAAGACACCTTGAGCGGAGGACAGTATCAAATATGTGACAAATATGGATTGAAGTATGGTCATTGTAGAGAAATGTAGTTACCTAGCAAAGCAGAAAGGAGAAGCAAAAAGCAGGAGCAAAAAGAATTATAGAGACATTTCTGGAGCTTTCCTGTAGTAATTATGTCTAATTGTGATTCCTGTTTGGTTCCTGAGGTCCAGCAGTGCCCATTTTTCTTCGATGAGCCCTGCGGGGCTAACCTCTGCTTCCTCTGCTCAGCACTTCCACACTTAGAACACACCATGCCTGCAGGACTCATTAACTCTTTTATGTGGACTGTAGTGTTTCTAAAGTCATTGTGGTTCAATTGTGGATTTGATGCCGTAAATTATGGAGTGGAGCAGTCAAAAGGCATCTCAGGAGAAACATAGAAATATTGTGCAATCCTCTGCATCTCCAGAGGGATAATTTCCCAACAGCACACGTTTAAGTTTCCAGATGTTCGCTAATGCATTTTGACATGACTGCAATACACTGCTTTTTTCGGGAAGATAAAAACATGTTTCATGTTTCATGTAAGAAAACTAAATAGCCTAACACGTTTCATGTAAGAACTAAATAGTCTGCTTAGATTAATATTTGTAGAAGAAGTAGTATCAGTAGTAGTAATAGTAATGACAGTAGTAGTAGGAGCAGCTGCAGTAGTAGTAGTAGTGGTAGTAGTAGTAGTAGTAGTGGTAGTGGTAGTAATAGTAGTAGTAGTAGTAGTAATGGCAGTAGTAGGAGTAGCAGTAGTGGTAGCAGCAGCAGCAGTAGTAGTAGTAATAGTAGTAGTAATAGTAGTAGTAGTGGTGGAGGTAGTAATAATAGTAGTAGTAGAAATAGTAGTAGTAATGGTAGTGGTAGTAATAGTAGTAGTAGTAATGGCAGTAGTAGTAGTAGGAGTAGCAGTAATGGTAGTAGCAGCAGCAGCAGTAGTAGTAGTAGTAGTAATAGTAGTAGTGGTAGTGGTAGTAATAGTAATAGTAGTAGTAATAGTAGTAGTAGTAGTAATAGCAGCAGTGGTAGAAATATCAGCAGTGGTAGAAATAGTTGTAGTAGCGGTAGTGGTAGTAATAGTAATAGTAGTAGTAATAGCAGTAGTGGTAGAAATAGTCGTAGTAGCGGTAGTGGTAGTAATAGTAATAGTAGTAGTAATAGCAGTAGTGGTAGAAATAGTAGTAGTAGTGGCAGTAATAGTAATAGTAGTAGTAATAGCAGTAGTGGTAAAAATAGTCGTAGTAGCGGTAGTGGTAGTAATAGTAATAGTAGTAATAATAGTAGAAGTGGTAGAAATAGTAGTAGTAGTGGTAGTGGTAGTAATAGTAATAGTAGTAGTAATAGTAGTAATGGTAGAAATAGTTGTAGTAGCGGTAGTGGTAGTAATAGTAATAGTAGTAGTAATAGTAGTAATGGTAGAAATAGTTGTAGTAGCGG
>JACXGI010001554.1:0-17974 GCA_016801175.1 Esox masquinongy
ACTGGTTTGATAAAACACTGTCAACTAATGTTCTGAAATCCACTGGATGTAAATCCTGGATTGTGTGGATACCTCTGGAATCCACTGGATGTAAGTCCTGGATTGTGTGGATACCTCTGGAATCCACTGGATGTAAGTCCTGGATTGTGTGGATACCTCTGGAATCCACTGGATGTAAGTCCTGGATTGTGTGGATACCCCTGGAATCCACTGGATGTAAGTCCTGGATTGTGTGGATACCTCTGGAATCCACTGGATGTAAGTCCTGGATTGTGTGGATACCTCTGGAATCCACTGGATGTAAGTCCTGGATTGTGTGGATACCTTTGGAATCCACTGGATGTAAGTCCTGGATTGTGTGGATACCTCTGGAATCCACTGGATGTAAATCCTGGATTGCGTAGATACCTCTGGAATCCACCACAGCCAACGGGGGGCAATATATTATGGAACCCAGATTCCAGTATTGTAGATTTTGTTTATCTACAGATGCTTTCTGTCTGTGATTTAACATGGGAAATCAATTTGTCATTTTTTATAGCACTGGAAGAACACCAGAGAGGAGATGAGATGTTGCCAGGGTGAAAAGCCTCTGCTGTTTTAGTTTAGTCAATTACAGTTAAACTGAAACTGTCTTGAACATTACTTGTTTAAATTACTCTGGGCCTACATAATATATCACTTAAAGATTCAGTCTGTGTCTTTTGGCATTAATAAAATAATTTTCTTTCACCTTCCATTCTGGTGTTGATGTGTAATATGATGTTTACATATGCATAAACTATAATCCCTATCACACTCGAAGTTTAAAGTTTAAAAGCGAGTGGTTTTAAAGACATGAGACACAAATTAGCGCATACACGAATAAACAATTTTCGGGGACCCTTTTTGGCTCGACAGCGCCCCTTAAAATAACCAGTGGCCAAAAATCTCAGACTGCGTCTCTAAGCAAATTTTATGTTCAGAGCATTTTGTAAACTGGGTTATAAAGTACTTGACGCTGTGACTGTCAGGAGACTGCGTGGCCAGAGAAAACCCTTAGTTCCAACCTCTGGCCTGTAATTGGCTGTGAGGTTTTTGTGCCATTATTCTTATACCAATCTAATCCCCTCATCCACGCAAGAGCTTGATGTGGGTGCCAGAGGTGTCAGAAAATGACACGGGTCCAGCAGGCCAAAAATAAAACACTACAGGAAGTTCAAACAACACTCTTGGTTGTGAGGCAGCAACGCAGTCCCATTTGTTCTCCAATTCGTGGGATTCAGGTTCGACATCCATTTATGGCGTTTTTGCAGTAACTTTCATCACTTTATTACGTAATGGATGTGGCCTTGTCACAGCGCAGCTCTAATGCAAACCGTGCGACTTGTGGACAGAAAATAACTGTAGCATCAGGATAGGGGACAGACCAGCTAATCTTATATGGATTTCATGCTGTCTGTTTACGATGTTTTGGTTAAAATACTAACATCCTGAAGGGCATGTAGGTTCATCTATCACATCAGATCCACCGTTCCGGCCCAAGTCAAGCACTGATCAGGTCCCTTTATAGGCTCTCGCCGATGGGCAATCCCAGACGCTATTTTTACGTAATTCTGCTCATCCTCCTACCAGATGCAGTCGAAAGGAGATTTCTACGGAAGCCCTGAACTGTAAAAAAAGAAGGAAAAACAAATTGCTGCGCCAACAAGACTGTCCTGTTAAAATGACACGGCTGGCGTAGAACATTTTAAGTAATCGTTTGGTTAAGTTAATTATAAACGCACTTGAAGTGATATTGATAACATGAGTTAATATTGTTAATATGATATAATATGTTTTATACGGTACTTACCACCCACCCAATACTATGCACTAGAGTAGACGCTTTAGAAACATTACATTTTAGTTTTAATACGCATTTCTGTTTCAACAGCATTCATTTCTGTTCCAATTCAGACCCTTGTCTGAGCTCATTGAACCTTTTAAACTGTATCACCAAAGTACAGTAGTCACGTTTTAAAAAGCTGAATACGTTGATTGAGGAGAGGTTGGGTGAATGAACAGGCTGCATATATTTTTAGTGATCGAGGATGGAATATGCATAACGAAAAGAAATGCATCATATAGAACACTTGTACAGATGTACACAGAAAAACAGATGATAAACAGAGAATAAAATCAGTGACGGGTCTATAAACAGCAGATTTTCGTTAGACATTACTCCTGAATCGTGACATCACGCACAATATATACAGTCCTTCAATCATGACCAGTGCATAGTGTTCTCTGAATATCAATGAATGGGACAAAAATGTATAACGCGATAACTGTGTTGTTATTATAAAATAGTAATTTGTTATAACAATATAGATATTTTTATTTTTTATTTTAGGAAATATCTGCCTTGTTATAATGAGATAAACTTAGTGGTTTATTTTAATTTGTACACATATTTTGATTCAAGGCTTCCATAGATTTCTATTGGTGTTAGGCTTCAAAATGTGTTTCTGTCCGAGTTGCCGCCTGAGTTCTTGGACTTATCCAGGCTGGTGGCCTACTCGGCCTAACATAGAAAACTCCCTCTGTCCTTTAGCAGATTGGACCGTCATTCTTCCAAGGACGATCAAGATTATTAGAGGGAGCACACAATCTCAGGAGCCCAAAGTCAGTATTCTGTCATGATAATGAATCATCATCGGGCTTAATGGGTAGTAGAGTGACTTAAGTGGCATAGATTTCACTGTTTCCTCTGTAAGAGACATTCTGGTGTGCACCCATCAATGTTAACCAAATAAAGGTTTGGTTACAACCTGGCTACGGAGATACCGATTGCTTAGCCACAATGGATGGAATAACTTATTCTTATGAGTGTAAGTGATGATGTACACGTCCTTCAGTGGTTGAAACCCATTATGTGAGTGATTTTGTATGGATTCTTCCATAGGTGGGTGTCCTCGAATGTAATGCTTGACAACTTACTGGGCTGTTTCATACTTTGGAGCAAAGACACAGTAAGAGAATCCTCTGCAGGTAGGTATGTTAAATGGCCTGCATGGTTCTCATGCATTTGGCAGGTGTGATTGATGATTAAGCTTAATAAGATCGTATCAAAATCACTGAATCTAAGCAAACCTGTGATATGCGTGAGAAGGGGACATGCATGATAACCTGGAATGAATTTGGAGAACTCCTCTCATCTGAATGAGAGGAGTTCTCTCATACCTTCCCATTATACTTTTAGGTTTTGATAGAACCAGACAGTTTGCTGAAACGTATTATCATCATAAAGTGATGCAAGCTGCTGTAAAACAAACTAAATAGATATAAAGTGTTTTTTTGGTCCCAGAAAAGTGCAATATAAAATCTGTGTATTACAATAAGCCCTCAGAATGGAGGTCACTGGAGTTCATGTGGGAAAACTGAAACCTCAGCAATCTTTGAATTCCTTTAAAAACTGCATCAAATAAAGAACATTTTAAGTAGAGATACACAGGCATATGTGTAATAGTTTTAACCAGCTCCTGCATATACCATATGTGTTGTTAGCACACCCATGTTTGTCTGAATCTGTAATGGCCGGTGATGGCCTGTGCCATGCCGGTCGTTCCGTTTCTGTGTTCTATGTGTTTTAGTTCTAGTTTGTCTGTTTCTATGTTCAGTTTAGCCTTGTCAGTGTAATTGCTTTCACCTGTGTCTTGTTTGCCCCCTCGTTATGTCCCTATTTAAGTTCCTCCTGCCCTAGTGTGTTTTGTCAGTCTTTGTCGCATGTTACGCTCGTCATGTCGTGTCACGCTTTTGGAAATAAATACCCATGTCCCACAACCTCTGCAAATCATGACAGAATCATCTTAATGGATGGTTTGATGTTGCGGACCTGTCCAGAATATTACTACTGGATAGTTGATCTCTTATTAAACTAGTGACATACTATTATCTGATCTCTATAATGACATGCTGAAAGGCATTCTCACAGTCTCTTTTCAGTTTTGACAAATCCTGTAAACATTGATGAAATCGACAAATAGGTCAGACTATCCCAGTGGACACAGATGCCACTTGAACATCTAGCTTTGATTTAAGTTAATGTTGACTTACAAATTATTGACATTTGGTTGTCAACTAACAAATTCGACGTGATAGCCCCCCCCCCCAGAAAAACCAACAACATGTCATTACATTTGTTCAAGTTAATGAGCTTCAGTTCATGACTTTCATCCAATGTCATTACATTGAATAATTTGATTGAAAAGACTTGGGACTGTTGAGTAACGCAGTTTGGCCCAGTTACATGGACCAACCAACGATAACATGTGTTGGTGCATGGACGAATGTGACCGTTTGATCTCTTCATATGCCCACATTATTAGTAAATTGCTCGTTACGACTCCCATGGCTGCATTTATCCACACTACAACCCTTTAATTTAGGAAGTTATTAAAACGTCAATAAGGCCTGCTATAGACAGCTGGCACTCTGCACTGTCCTGAAGATACTATATGTGCACAGGGATGTCAGGTCCCATGTCTAGGGTCCTGGAATATTCTTCTAGGGTCCTGGAATATTCTTCTAGGGTCCTGGAATATTCTTCTTGGGTGTTATTATATTCTTCTAGTGCCCTGTAATATTAATCTTGGGGAATTTACTATGACAGTATATTTTGTTCATATCGGAAAATACAACTTATTTTGTACATAGTCCCCCACATTTTATGGTAAAAAAAATATTTAGACACCTGGCTTCAACAGCTGTTTATTATTAGGTGGGTGTGTATCAGTGTTGCATGCACAGAAGTGCTAGGCTTTGCATTTGGAGTCAACTATTGGAGACTGAAAATGTGAGGACAAAGATATTTCATAGAGTCAACCTGGCCATAATGAGACAGATAAATCAGAATAAATTGACCAGAGGCAAAGCCAAAACATTAGTGCCAAAGTCAACTGTGTGGTAGATTAGGAAGAGAGAAAGCCCTGATGAGCTCAGTAATGGCAATCGACCTGGTAGGCCAAAGAAGATGACAGACAACAATCCAACAGATCAGGAACACTCTGCGCGAGCTAGGCGTAGGTGTGTCGAAAATGACCATACACAGATTTCACTAACAGAATTTCAGAAGGTACAGCAGAAGATGTGACTCAATAGTATGTCTCCAGGACTGCCTGGGTTGCCATTTGCCTAAAAAAGTGCCTAAAAGAACCTGCAGAGTTTTTGAAAAAAAGTCTCATAGACAAATGAGACGAAGATTTACCTGTACCCAGAAAGAGATCCAAAGTACACCACTGATATATCTGTGAAACATTGAATAGAGAAGGTTACGATTTGGGCTCGTATGGCTTCAACTGGACCTGGCTCACTTGTCTTCATTGATATGTGTCTGCTGACGGCATCAGCAGAATAAATTCTGAAGTATACAAATTACTTCAAACCAGATAGATCCAAACGAAGCAACGAAACAAGTGAACTGATGATGAAAGACAGGGTAAACACCTACCAGCAACAATCTGGAGCATAAGGGACACCTGTGGTTAGGACAACACACATACACACACACACACACACACACACACACACACACAAGATACCTGTACTGTACGGTATCTGTAACACAGCGCAGCACCAAGAGAGATACCCAGCGTCTGGTGATGGCTGAGCTTGGTTATGGATGCTGTGAATGCGGACAGAGGGCATTGACATCGCACAGGTCATGCATTAGCGCCCCGATCAGAGGATGAGAACTTGCACTGTAGGTGACAAATCAAGCGGCAAGTCGACAGCACTTGAACAACTCTTTTTAACACTTTGCGGCAGTGTAGTTCATTGATCTAAATAAAAGTAGTTTGTGGCAAATTTCATCTGGCCACATGTCTATCAGCCGCCCTGGCTGAAAATACCTGGTTAGTGTTAAAGGGCCCCGGTAGGCCACAATTCTCCCAAACGCTGAGCCCCTATTCACCAGGCGGCTGAGGTTGTAGTGGAGAGATTGTGGGCCAGAGCGTGGCTCACAAATGAGGAGTAAACCCCACTGTCAATGGTTTAATCAACTGTCATTCTTAACTCACCGTTTGGTAACCTTTGAGAGGGGTATCAACGGCCTCCCCTTCAGTTTCTCTGATTGCATTTTAGCCTTTCGTTTTTTGTGTCTACATGGTCAGCTTTGTAATTTGCCGTCATCTTCTCCAGACTTCAATATCTAATCTTCCCTCACTTCAGCCCTTACTGATTCAGCTCTAAATCATTTGTTAATAAGCCAAATTAGAATTCTACCGACAATACCGCAGCATGTTTTTGCAGTTCTCTAGGGGCGAACAGATGAGAGGAAATTATGAAGTAGCAAAATTAAAGGGATACTTCAGAATTTTTTAGTCATAGAAAATATTTGTACAGTTTTGAAACCAAAAGAAGCATCATTATGAGACTTCCAGGAATCCTTGTGAAGCTGAATCAATTGGCCGGATCAGGGCTTGGGGTATCAGTGAAAATAATTAGTCTTTAGTTTTGCATTTTCTTGAAATCTAAATGCGTAAGTGATATACCTTTTCTGTATGATGACATTTCATTATGGTCGATTAATTGCATAAATGGTTTCGAAGTTTATTCTTTTTGTGTGACTTGTTGAATTTTGTAACCTTAATGAATGAATGTGGTCGTAAATAATGGGGTAACAACAGTAGGCCGGTGGCCATGCCACTTAAGTCGGGCGCTTCTACAGTCATCAGTATATAATGTACAGTGGACAAATGACAGAATCATGTGGTGATCTGGCTGAGATAGACTTCTTTGTGTCTCACTCACCGTTGTCTTACCCTTCGTGGTTTATTTGACAAAATAAATAATGTTTTAGACTGTATTGAAAGGTTTCATATCCAAAGGTATCTAACTAATTAGTAATGGAGGTAAGAAGTTCTGTAAAATTTCACAAGATGGGACTGAGGAAGGTTTAGTAGTAACACAAGCATCATCCACCGCTCTCTGTTTCGTATAGGCAAAGTAAAGGGGGTTTACAATGTCTCATAACTTGTTTTGTATGTGGTAGAAGCATTCAAAATGTCTAATTATCACAGGTGTTAATTCAATTGAACTGTTATCATTGAGGACAGATGGGCGTCTCTTTCTTGGCACTTGGCATTCAGTTGGTTATTTCCACAGAGTTGGGACTATGTGTTATCTCTGAGAGTGATTGAACAGCTCACATGAGACACCTGATAATTCCTTGTGACAGGATTTCAGAACATGGTGGCTGATGTTATCTGGGCCAGAGGCTTGGTTCACTGATGCTTTAATACTCTATTACCATATGACTCCTCTGTAGCTAAATGACATTCCACTTGTGCTGAAGATAGTCTTGCACACAACAGCTCATCCTTCGTAGTATTGAGGTTTTGACTATCAAACCTATCAACACTAGCATAAAAAAGTTCAGACTCAAACTCAATGCACTGTAAACACAAAAGTCAGTGATAATTGTATTTTTTGAAGGAAAAACGTGATTGTCCCCTTGGTTACTCAATCAACCATTAACCAAACTCAATTGATCATTGGATTCAATTAGATCAGACACACTCAGGCTTGAATACTGTCAGCCCTTTTCAATCTAATAATGACTTATACAGAACCTCACCATCAATGTGAATTAGGCTACAAGATCTCAACATGCAGTACATCATGCCACAATCGAAAGAAATTCCACTAGTGATGAGAAAAAAAGTTGTTGAGATGTATCTGCCTGGAAAGGGTTACAATCACAAATCACATCTAGCCTCAGCAAAGATCAGTGTTTATGATTTGACAATAAGTGGAAGACTGGGCAAACATGGAATTCATGGGAGACTTGCAAGGGGCAAACCACTGCTAACTAACTGAAACATTAGTGTTTGTCTCACATTTGCAGAAAAGCCCATTGATGACCGCCAAGCCGTCTGGGATAATGTTCTGTGGACAGACACGGTCCCGTTAGGTCTAGTGTAAAGCAAACACCGCATTTCACAATAAGTTCCAGGAACGGCGTCAGGGTTCTTTCATTCCCAGCGATAAGGTGGAGCTTGACCAATACGATTTTCATGACTTCAGAGTTGTACGGAAGTTCTCTTTTTTAAAATACTAAAATGCTTGAGGGGGCGGAACAGGAGCTACGCAACACCTAGCCCCAGTGTTACGCTGCGCCTGTTAAGAACATCATCCCAATAGTCAAACATGGTGGTGGAGGTGTGATGGTCTGAGGATGCTTTGCTGCCTCAGGTCCCGACAGTCCTGCCATCAGTGAAGGAAGCACAAATTCTGCTCTCTACCAGAAATGTCTGAAGGAGAATCAACTGTCATGAGTCTGTTTTTCACTTCATTTTGTTTTAACTCAGGTTCTCTTTGTCTTATATTACATACTGTACACTTGTATGTTATCTGACACCATTCAGTGTGAAAAAATCTGCAATAATACATCAAATCAGGAAAGGGGCAAATACTTGGCACTGTAAATAAACAATCACTCTGTTTTTCTCAAAAGCTTTGAGCTCGTGTTTAATAAAACGCTGGGTTGTTTTCTAAAAAGCTGTGCATGATTCCGATGGGAGCTGAGGGGAAGAATGAATCAACTGGAAGCCCAGGATAATTAGTTGGCCATGACGGTAGAATTGAAAATCTTCACAGGACACCGACGGTTAATGAAGCCATGATTATGTGCCAAGCAGAGTCCCGACACCAGTTGGACAGCCCCTCCCACAGCCTGGACCCCGTGCTGGGAAAGGCTGCCTTTATTGCCCAGGAGAAATGGGATTTGGTAATAAAACCAGAGGGAAAAACACCTCCTAATGGCCCTCCAAAACCACTTCCTGCAGCGTCCGTTCTCCCATTCAGGTACCGATAAGCACCGATCCGGATGCGTGCGGCTATGTTGCTGGTTCTGAATTACCAGATGTCATACTGTCACTTTCATTGCTTTGGTCTTGGCCGGTCAAGACACAGCCAAGCTATCCAACATCTTTTCTGCTGCTAAGTAACTAGGAGACAGCCCATGCTGGTTCTGGTCCTGTGTGCATTGACCATGAAGGGGTTGCGGATGTGATTGGCTTAGTGGGCTGGAGCTCTGCAGGAACAGGAAGTCAATGTTTGCAGCCTAATTAAACGGAGGCTAGTGTATTAACAACTGATTATCCTCCTCCTCTCTTGAGATGCATGTCAACACCCTGTGGAGCACGTCACAGCATATCAAAGCTTTGATCATGGCTGAGGGTTACACAGGCCCAAACCAGGTTTCAGTTTCCAGGCTGTTTTAAATGTCTTTTTTTTTTTTAGCTCAACAAGCCCTCGACGGGAGCCTCTCCGTGTTGAGCGAAACAAACAACAACCCTGGATGCGTTCTGCCCAGGTAAGCATATTTACTTTGGTGTGATTCTAAACTAATTTGAATAAATCTGTGAAACCCAATTTCAGGTAATTAAGCCTTTGGAACATCTGCAACTGGATTAGTGAGTGACATTAAGTTGTTTTGCTGCACTGGGCCTCCCTAACTTTGAATTTAATTCAAACATTTTAATACAACACCATATGTGCTTGATGGAATAAGCAATGAGCTTGGCTCGTTCTTAAATAACCTACTGAAATATGGCAGTCGAAAGGAAATATAATACGCAGCTAATCCATTTCACTCCACTTCTCCTGTGTACTGTGGCAAAGGTTGTTCATTGCCATAACAATCGCTGTGTGATTATCAATAAATATCAGGGCCCACCCTACAGACCAGCCAGATCAACAGGCTGCGACAGCTATTTCAACCTATCACATCATCAGAACATATTCAGGAAGGAAGAGACACCTTCACCCCAGCTGAAATGTGCCAGCTGCCGTGCATAAGCTGAATGACCGTTGGTGTGGAAGCTCGGCCCCCTGACCATCAGATTTCTGCACGCCTGTGTGGCTAGGTGATTTCTGCACTGCCAAATCCATTGATCCACTCCAAATTAGAACAATTACTGCCGCCTGGCTTCCCTTTTTGCTGCCTTTCATTAAAAATGGCTCTGCCGATAGTGCTGTTTATGCCAAGATTAATGTGATCTACCACTGACAGGATGTCATTAGGTGATTATTTCATTCCAAGGTGGTTACCAACAGGGGACAGGGATGGGGGGGGGCAGGAGGAGCTGAGGGGACAGTGGGGGTTGAGGGGCAGGGGGGCTAGGGAGTGAAGGTTAACACAGAAAGTTGGGAGGAAGGTGATGTCAACCCAATGTCTTTAACCTGAGACAAGGGTGCTAATTTAACAATATCAGTACTGAAACAGTACATTACCCGACTTTGGTGATTGTATCGTCTTGTTGTTACATCATCACACTGACCATTATGTTGTTGAGCAGTTACCTTACTAATTGTATTGTCACTGTGTTTTTGCATTGTCTTCACGGAAAAGTCATAGCAACTGTTCCATATTACCTTTGTGTAAGTAACAAAAACATTCACTGGGTGAGGAGTTCTGTCAGTAAAATGGGAATGCAGCTCTGGTTTGGTCCAGCTCAATAATCCTGTCAGTCCCCTCTGGTGTGGGAAAATGGTCACATTAGTTTGTAGTGTGTACTTTTATCTGTAATATCAGCATGGAAATTATTATTTTCTGTTGCATTGTATACAGCAGTTTTGTTTGCCTTTAATGCCTTTTCTGTTTCGTGTCGGACCACAGGAAGACTAGTTTTCGTTATGTGTCGGTGCCCAGGAGGACAAATTGCTGATCATTAGAAATGCTCACGGACCATGTGATAACAAGCCTTTAACTGGAAGCCAATTAAAATATAACAGAGGGGCCAAGCCACCAAATCAGTGCCCCCTATGACAACACACACCGCTAACAACAAGCAAAACCGAGCAGCACGTTTTACTGACGTTTTGATCTATTAGAATGTGGCACAATGTTCCAAGTCAGTAGCCTGCTCCGTTATAATGTCATTGAAATAGCAAACCGTATTTTCACTGGACATTTTCAAAAACGCTGGACGCGTAAGCGTGAATTATCATTTAGCCACAGCCGTGGAGAAGAAAGTTGTGTTCTGAGAACGTTCAGTGGTTGTGGCCAAACTCTGTAAATATGTCTCAGGGCTATAAAAGTTAGCTATATGGGCTCCATGCTAACCCCAGTCCTCTGTTAGTTGGCAGTGAACTTTTAGAAGTCCAGTGAGAAAGAATGCAAGACAGCCTTATCCTCCAAGCCTTGGACTGGAAAACAAGTGATTTCATCATTGTACTGATATAGATTCACTCTGAAGGACAGTGACAAGGCAGTATGCTGGTATATACTTTACTGAGGCAAAAGGATTCTGAGTGTTCATGTTCTGAAGTGGATTACTGGTATGGAAGCACACAAGAACGGAACGTGCAACTTTATTATTGTGTGATGGCACCTCTACGGGGTAAAATATGTTGTCGCTGAAATAAATGGAGCAAAAAATATATGTGTTTGCACCCGAGGCGTTCGGCAGCCGTAGAGAATGAATTGCGACAGCTGCACAGGCACAGATAGTTTCATTGTGCCGCGACAGCAAAATTGCCCTTGGGGGTGGCAGGATCCAAGAATCCGGGGAGGAGGGCGCAGAAAGCCCTGTGTCAGACCTTTCAGTGCCACAACAATGTCCTGGCACTTATGCGGTCAGACAGTGGATTGTCACTGGTTTGTCAGGTGGATCGCCACGGCAACAACTTTGGGCTAGCGACGTTGCTTCCATGCGAGTAGTGATTGGCAGCCCTATTGCCCGTTGGGTAAATGGAGAAAACATGGCCAACGGACAAAGAAAGGGGTTAAATGTTTTAGTATTGAACCGTCAAGTAGATCCAACTGCAAAGTAAAAGCGTTGAATTTACAACCATAATTCCGGGACTGGTTGTTAAAGTGGCACTGTGGAGCCAAAAAGGGTCTCGAAAATTAGAGTACTATCTCACTTTTGGAGGGTTCCTAATATGGATGCCAGAATGTTGAGCTAACATAATGCTGCTTTTAAAAAGCTTGATTAGGTGTCATTTCTGAGTTAAATACCTGTCCATGAATGTATGACTACAGCCCTTTCCTGTTTCGGTGTCTGGAATACAGAAGGCATTTGAAAATTCTTTGTGATTTTTTAAATGAGTGTGTACAGCACCTATTGTAGGTTCAAGGACTGAAAAGTTCCACTAGAATAAAGTGCCCTTGGTTGAGAGAATACAAACGAGTTACCTTGACAACCCAACTCTGACAGGTGTGCTGGTCAGAATATGTGATTCTGACTAGGAGTTTGACCTTTGACTCTCCCTATGGCTTTTCTTTTGGCTTGTTCTAATTGGACTTGTTCTAAATGCATCGAGGTGTCAGGTCTCAGACCGCCAAGCTCAAAGCCGGCTTTTACCCACAAGCCCTGCCACCGAGCCATTCCTGCCCTGTCCCAGCAGCAAGCACCCCGATTCCCACTGCTGGCTGGCCTCTGAGACTAAACAGGGTCGGTCTGTGGACAGGAGAACAGGTGACATCTACGGGCAATCAGGTCAAAGGATCCAATCCCAATACCCCAGCTCGTTACCCTATCTAGGGTGCTATCCTATTGTTAAACAGTGGTCTCCAGACACGGCCAGAGAAGATCCCATGGCGCTTATGGTAAGAGTTGTTAACCCTGGTGTCTTGGCCATGATAGTGTATCATCACAGCCAACTAATCATCCCCTGCTTCCGACTGACTCATTCATCCTCTCCCCTGTGCCCTTTGGCAAAAAAAAAATAAATGATAAGTATTTTAGGCGTTAAATGAATGCAATCAATAATGTATTTAAGTCACTCTGTATAAGAGCTTTGACTAAATGGCTAATGTTTTAAAACGACACTGAGCACTGTATGTACTTGTATAATACAAAGCTGTTATTTAGTGCAGGTTTCTAGGGAGGGCCATTTGGAGGACACAGCATCGGAACTGATTATCAAATCATTTTTGTGTAAAAATAAAGAACTAAAGAACCGGAGGAAAAAGAACAAAAACCATGGAAGGCCTGCAGTTGTCAGCATGTGTTGAACAGCTAAGTTACTGATGATAAACCACAGAACACTCCAGTCATTTGAGAATTAGTGGGCTATAAAAATAAATGAAGAAATTAAGAACCAAAAGAGAAAGAGTCCAAACAATTGAAGTAATCCTGGTGTCAGCAGGTGCTGAACAACTAGCTTACGGATGATGAGCAACAGAACGCTCCAGTCTTTTGAGAATGATTGGGGTATTAAAATAAAAAAAAAGACGGCTAGGAAAAATACTCCAAACCGCTGAAATCATCATCAGGTGTCAGTGTGCGCTGAACAGCTAGGTTACCGAGGATAAACAACGTAACTCTCCAGTCATTTGCATTAGCACTCTCTCCTTTATGAGGCGCACTCTGAAAACCCCCCAGAAATTCTAGTAATACCATTTCTCCTTTATTTTCCTTTAGAACACTTGTTCCTTGCCTTGGGCAGCATATGCACATATCGCTACCACTCGCTCAGTTTTCAGTGTGTTTGAGCCCAACAAGGGGCAATAGCGTTTCGGAATTAAGATTTTGGCGTCGTCATCATCCTGAAGTTACAGAAATGACTTTTTGACTGTTGCATGTTTTCAGCTTTTGTCTGACCCTTTGCTGCTTGAGGTTAATTGCAATGTGCTTAGGCAAAGGGACAGGTTTGTGCAGTGTCAAGGATGGCAATGAACGTGAAGAGCTTTGTGTACAGCCCAGCCCGCTGCAATTCCGTTTCCAACTAATCTCCCACTCAGAGAGACAGGCCTCTTGCTAATCTGTTCTTGAGCAAAGGACTGCATTTTAATTGCCTCAAATACTTATTTCATATATCTATTTCTACAGTTATTTATTCATTATTCTATATTCAATCCATCAGCATGACCATATATATATATATATATATATATAGCCAGGCCAGCTGACAGTCTTGCCTGGGCCCGGGACGAGATAATCTTAGATGGGCCCTTTAATGTCAACCCAATGTCAGTTCTGCCCCCCCCCCCCCACCCTGGGCCTGGGACAACAGACCCGTTTGTCCCCCCCTATTGGCTGGCATGTATATAGCAATATTAGCAAATTATACAGTGAGGGAAAAAATTATTTGATCCCCTGCTGATTTCATACGTTTGCTCACTGACAAAGAAATGATCAGCCTATAATTTTAATGGTAGGTTTATTTGAACAGTGAGAGACAGAATAACAACAAAAAAATCCAGAAAAACGCATGTCAAAAATGTTATAAATTGATTAGCATTTTAATGAGTGAAATAAGTATTCGATCCCTCTGCAAAACATGACTTAGTACTTGGTAACCCTTGTTGGCAATCACAGAGGTCAGACGTTTCTTGTAGTTGGCCACCAGGTTTGCACACATCTCAGGAGGGATTTTGTCCCACTCCTCTTTGTAGATCTTCTCCAAGTCAGCAGGGGATCAAATATTTTTTTCCCTCACTGTATAAGTGAGATTAGCAAAATCCAAACATCAGTTATATTGCAGCCAACATCACGTAGGAACTAAAATATAATCGACTGCTCTCACAATATAATATACAATATTTGTTGTATTTTGGTAATTTTTAAAAGGTCAGCAGAAGGTATATTTTGTACTCAAAATATGCATTATCTTTGCATATTTACAGATCTTTGCATATAAAACCTCTAACGATTTTTTTTGTGATATTATTGTAACGGTCCCAGCCGAATGGGACCGTTCCGCTTCGTGTTTTCTGTGTGTCCTTGGTTTGTCATGTCCTTGTTTGGTCTTTCCTGTTCTCGTTTCAGTTAATCAGTCTATTCCTTTCACCTGTGTTTAGCCCCCACAGAAACATGCGTTTCTGTTCTCCTTGTTAGTCTGTGTATTTAGTTCAGCCATTTTCTCCCTGTCCTGGTCGGTCATTGTGTTGTATGTCACGTTCCATGTTCCACTGTTTGGTTTATGTTTTGTATGGCCTTGTTATATTTTGCGGTGCACGGCACTCGGTTTTTGTTTACCTTTTGTTGCCATTAAAGACACCTTTTTGACTCTGCGTTTGCCTCCATCTCCCTTAAACCGTGACAGTTATGATATTTTTTGTGTTGAGAGAATAGACCATTTACTGTTATATACATTTAACAGTTTAATTCAAGGATCTGTATTCAAATGTCAAAATATTTTGTTTAAGACAATTTACATTAATCTAAATTACTCAGCCATGCATAACAAATCTATTTCAACATATATATATATATATATATATATATATATATTTTTTTTAACCCTATCCTGCTACAGCACAAAAGTACACATCTCAAATCAAGCACACAAAAGGATGAGAATTTGCAAGCTTCCATAGCTGAAGTATGACATGTGTTTTATAATTAATGTTCTCAGAGACCTTAAGGTGTCAATGTCATGCCTTCTACTCAGGAGTGGCTTCTGTATAGTGACTATGCCATAAAGCCCTGGTTAATTAAATGCAGAAGAGATGCTTGTCCTTCTGGCAGATTCTCCTATCTCTGCAGAGAACCACTGAAGCTCTGGTCGTTGGGTTCTTGGTCACCTCACTGACCAAGCACCTTCTTGGCTGGTTACTTAGTTAGGACGACTGAGCAGGTCTAGGAAGTTTATTTGAGTTTCCTAACTTCTTACATTTCACAATGATGGAGCCCATGGTTCTCCTGGAAATTGTCAGTGTTTTAGCAATTTATTAAAAAAAAAAAAATTTAAATTGGCACAAATTTCTAAAAATTTGTTTTTGGTTTGTCAATATGGGGTATTGTGTGTTGATTGATGGCAGAAAATATATATTAAATCAATTATAAATTAAGTTTATAACACAATCATGAGTAAGTGAAAACCGTGACAAAGGTTAACTTTACAGAAAATGTTTTCCCTATGATCCTAATTGCATACTTTGTAAAACCTTTTCCCAAAAATGTTTCTGGTTGAATTGCCTAACAACTGGCCTTCAACCCCAAGGGATGTCAACGTCAGAATCAGAATATTGTTAGTGTATCTAATGTAAATGCACTGCTAGTGGTGGACAACATGTAAAGTTTATCTTCCGCTTCCAGGAATTGTGTTCATATCCTTGGAACAGGGCATTTTAATGCATCATAACGCTTAAACTTGAGGGGATGGCGGCAGATGAATGGCATGACACCAGGCCATACCATAACCTAACCCCACAGCAACCATGGATCACTCCGTTCATGAAGCAGACATGAGCAAAACGTCCAGCCGACACTATGCACACCGTCGGCTATCCGCTCAGTACAGTTGGAACCGGGATTCACCGGTGAAGGACACACTCCCCCATTGTGCCATCGGAGGTGAGTTTTTGCCCACTGGTTGGTTACGATGCCCAAATGCAGTCGGGTCAAGACCTGGATGAGGACAATGAGCATGTAGATCAGGCGGAAAGGTTTCTGACAGTTTTTGTAGACATTCTTCAGTTGTGCAAAACACGCAGTTTTTTCAGCAATCCAGGCTGCTGGCCTTGGATGATTGTGCAGGTGCATCTGGGCTGCTGGTTACATGCGGTCTGTGGTTCAAAGGCTGGTTGGCAAAAGCTTTGGCGGATATTCCCGAAGCCAATTGCACACTCTGTTTGATGGAAAATATACTTATCTTATTGCCTATTACCTTGTTAAATGGAAATTCAAAATATAATCAAGTAAATGAGTAAGGCCATTGCGTGTGTGTTTCTGCTCTCCTAGCTGATCGGGATATTCCAACAGCAGGTCTAGCTTTGGCTAACTTCTCAAGGGCTGGAGACATCTTGTTATGCTGATCTCAGAAGAACAGCTTCTGAAACATATTCTCTGACCATGCATGGGAGGGGGACGTTATCACAGAAGGGGCTGTACTAAGTGCATACAGGCCTGAGGTCAACTTTGGATCGAGAGCTTTGCTAAGAGTGTTATTAAGTCCTCCAGATTTGCAAATCTTGGAGGAAGCGTAATTGTTTTAAGAATCTACACACACTCTCTTCCTTTTCTCGTTGGAATTTACACGAGACTCAAAACTCAAGACATCAGCGGCATTGTGTTGAGTGTGACAAAAGTGCACATTTTATTGTTCAGTAGAGTTGCCTTCTATTTTCCCTGCCCAATATGCACCTGTGCAATAAACACGCTGTTAAATCAGCTTACTAATTTAACAGCACAAGGGATGTAAACACACTTATGCACAAAATTTGAGAGAAGCCTTTTGTGCGGATGGATCATTTTTGGGTCTTTAATTTCAGCTCATGAAACATGGACCCAACACTGCATTTATAGTTTTAAGTACATCACTTCCAATAAATGACCCACTTTTTATGGATCCATTAAACACATTTTTCAGCAAACATTCAGGGTAATATGGATGTTCTTGTGTGAGAGATAATGTTAATTTAATAGCAGGGCCCATGGCTCTGCATTTGTGATTTTCTGATTTACATAAAACACACAGACACACACACAAACACACACACACACAAACACACAGAGACGTTGTGTGACCATACTTTAATTGACTTGCACCCATCCGTTAGTTTTGCTTTTACCAACATACGTAAGCTCCTTTTTGCACTGGTGTTATTATTTCTGATTGGACATGCCGTCTTCAGTTCAGCCATGTGCAGGGAGAGCACTGGACAGGGCTTAGGGAGTTATTAGAGCTTTGGCTACTGCTGAGACAAACTGAAGTCTGGCAGGTGTTGCCCTTTAAGTCCTTGGTCCCCATGTTGCAATGGTGTGACAGTGTGGAGATATATATTATAAGGTTGACTGGAGTAATTCGACCTGCCGGATGCTCTTGTAAGCTTTATGCCAAAAAGTGAATAAATTAAATTACCTGGTAGCATTGGTGCATCAGGTGGCCTGATGGTTAAAGCATCTGACTAGTAAACAAAAGGTTGCTTTATTGAATCCCTGTAGGTGAAAGAATTAAACTGTTTTGTCCCTGAGCATGGGAATTGGCATCTTGGTGGCTTTGGCATGCAAACTTCCTTTCCCTGGCGTATCTCGTCAAACTAACTAACTTAGTTTGA